>CAUYQU010005979.1:0-33901 GCA_963574635.1 Cheracebus regulus
TGGGAGTTGCTTGAGGGCAGGCCTGCTGTCCAGATGATGTCACTGACTCCAGCACCTTGCACAATTCCTGGCACCTAGTAGGGCCTCAGTGTATTGATTGGCTGCACCGAGCAGGTGTGTGTGGTAGATAGAGGGTGGGGGAAGGCATGACAGGCACCCATGTGGACAGGGGACAGGTGTGTCACAGATCATTGGGTCAGTGATGCTTCTTCAAAGAAAAGATACTTCTACCTGCATCTCACTTGAGCTTCACAGGAGTCATTTTGGATAGATGAGGCAAGGAGGACTGACCTCCTGCTACTGAGAACATTGTAGAAATTAGAGTTGGAAGGAAGCTTATGGGCTTGCTGAAGTGCCCACCCTGTGCCAGACACCAGTGAAAGCATCTTTTGTGGTCAACCTCTTTAATCCTCACAACTGCCCATGCAGTAGGGACTATTTTTGTCCCTATCCTACAAGGAACAAGAGAAGATATCCTCAGAGAAGATAAGAAGCGTGTCCAAGTTTGCACAATGGGTAAGGGGGCAGGCAGGACCCAAGCCCAGGCAGTCTGGCTTGATTCTATGCCCTTAGCCACAATGCTGCACTGCCCAGTCCATGCTATCCCCAAATCCAGTCACTGATCGATTGCCATATCCACATGCCCTTTCTATGACTGTTCACTTCATATTTTCTTTAGTAGACTTTTTAAAAGAAGGAACTTTAGGCCGGGTGTGGTGGCTAACACCTATAATCCCAGCACTTTGGGAGGCCGAGGTGTGTGGATTACTTGAGTTCAGGAGATCGAGACCAGCCTGGCCAACATGGTGGAACCCCATCTCTACTAAAAATACAAAAATTAGTTGAACTTGTTGATGAGTAGTCCCAGCTACTCAGAAGGTTGAGGCACAAGAATCGCTTGAACCTAGGAGGAGGAGGTTGCAGTGAGCCGAGATCATGCCACTGCACTCCAGCCTGGGCAACAGAGCGAGACTGTCTCAAAATAAAAAAAAAGAAGGAACTTTAAATTACTATATTGATATGTATTTTTGCATCAATTTTAATGTGTATTTGGGGTTTTCTGGAGCAAAGTAAAGTGACAGATCCAGATCACTCAGCTGGTTAGTGATGTGCTGAGTTCAGAACATCAGAACTTCTAACTGCCAGAGCCTCTGACTGCCAGCTTGAGCACAGGATACCTGTGTTCTGGGTGGCATCTAGATACAAGTTTAAGGATGTCCTCACTCTTGGTTGTTGACTCTGCAGTTGCATGGCCCTGAGATTTGGTACCTCCTTAAATTTTGGGCTCTAGGCAACTTGCTTGCCTCCTCCGAGTCCCAGCGCTGTCACCCACTTTGCCCGGGAGCTGAGGCTGGGTGGTCCTCAGGAGCTCATCCTCCCCGCAGACTCAGGACTCAGATAAGGCACCCTCTCTTTGATTTACTTCAGTGACACCTCCAAGCACCATGTGCCGTATTCCTAGCAAGTCTGAATTCCCTGAGTTTCTAATATCTCGGCATTGCACTCAGGCTGCAAAGGTTTAGTGGTCTTTGGAAAGCCGAGCAGAGCAGGACCTGGAATCTCATCAGCCTTTCCTATCGTTGCTTGTTGCTGTCACATGGATGCCACTGTTGAAGACTGGTCCTGCCCAGTTTAACAGGGGGCTGCTGTGGCACCCTGGGGACCTTGATCCTGATGGGGTCACAGTGGCTGTTTGAGGGTGGTGAGAGGGAACCTCCTTTGACATGTCCCTGGCTGCTTAGGGTCATCTCTTCGGTGCATACCTACTTTTTCTTCTTTTATTCCTAAGGCAAGATCTCACTCTGTTGTCTAGGTTGGAGTGCAGTGGCACAATCTTGGCTCACTGCAACCTCAAACTCCAGGGCTCAAGTGATCTTCCGGCCTCAGCCTTCTGAGTAGCTGGGATCAGAGGTGCACAGCACCACACATGGCTAGTTTTTGTATTTTATGTAGAGTTGGAGTTTTGCCATGTTGCCCGAGCTTGTCTGAAACTCCTGGGCTTAAGCAATCTGCTTGCCTAGGCCTCCCAAAGTGCTGGGATTACAGGCTTGAGCCACCGTGCCCAGCCCATACCCACTTTTTCAATCATCATGCCCAGCACATGCCTCTCCTGGCACCATACAGGTTGTTTGGGTTGGGAGAAATGGCCAGTCTGTGCTGGCATCAGCTTTCCCTGTCCACCATCCTGCTTTTCACGTTGAAGCCAGCCTCCTTGTTTTCAAGATCATTTCATTTCTGGAGCTTTGTGGCCCTTCCTTGCCCTGAGCCTTGGCCTGGGCTGTGCCAGTGTACCCACTGGGCCTCCTTAGCATCATGGCTAGGGGGACAGCTGTGTGTTTTGGTCCCTCTGTTTACAGAAGGGCTGGGAACCCTGAAAACACAGCCATGTTTTTGTGTGGTCAAGTAGGTGTAGCCCTGATGCCATCACAAAAGGCTCCTGTAGGCCAGGCGTGGTGGCTCAAGCCTGTAATCCCAGTACTTTGGGAGGCCGAGGCAGGTGGATCACGAAGTTGAGAGATCGAGATATTCCTTGCCAACATGGTGAAACCCTGTCTCTACTAAAAATACAAAAAAAAAAAAAAAATGAGCTGGGCATGGCGGTGTGCGCCTGTAGTCTCAGCTACTTGGAAGGCTGAGGCAGGAGAATTGCTTGAACCAGGAAGGCAGAGGTTGCCATGAGCCAAGATCGTGCCACTGCACTCTAGCCTGGTCAACAGAATGAGACTCCCTCTCAAAAAAAAAAAGACTCCCATCTTCTCTTCCCAGGTAGATGAGGATGCTCTTGGCTCATATTTGCATAACCAAGGGGGCCACTTAAGTGTCATGAGGAACAGAAGACCAGCTTCTCTAGAGTAAGAAAAAAATCACAATAAAGCATGAACTTCACTCCCTTTCATTTTAGATAAGGAAACCAGGGCCCAGAGACCACATGCACCTTCTCCAAAGGCCCACAGCCACACATCTGACCCTTCCACATGTTGCTTATCCTTTGTGGATGGTGCAAGGTCAGATGCCCAGCTGGGGCCAGCTCTGAGCCTCGGTGGCCTTTCCCAGGACCAATCCTTCTGTTTTCTCTTTGTGGATCCACAGGTGAGGTCGCAGGAGCTGGTGCAGCCAGCGTCATGTCCGCCCTGACTGACAAGGCCATCGTGAAGAAGGAACTGCTGTATGATGTGGCTGGGAGTGACAAGTACCAGGTCAACAACAAACACGATGACAAGTACTCGCCACTGCCCTGCAGCAAAATCATCCAGCGGGCGGAGGAGCTGGTGGGGCAGGAGGTGCTCTATAAGCTGACCAGCGAGAACTGCGAGCACTTTGTGAACGAGCTGCGCTATGGAATCGCCCGCAGTGACCAGGTGCGTCCTCTGCCCATGTCACCTTCCCCAGGAACCAGACCATTTCCTCAGCTGATGGTGGCTGGACATGGCTATGGAGGCATGCACAAAACAAAATAGCAGAGACAGAATTCTTGCCTTTGAGGACGTCACAGTTGGGGTGAGGACAAGGGTGGGGAGAGAGGCAAGTTGGCAGTGCAGATCAGTGTGGTTGGGGGCGGGGGTGGGTGGCCAAGGAAGGAAGTCACAGACATGATAATCATTTCTGTGGCCAAGCCCTCCCTGGCCACCTGTCCCTGAGATGGCCTGGCCAATATGGTGAAACCCCGTCTCTATTAAAGATACAAAAATTAGCCGGGTGTGGTGGTATGTGCCTGTAATCCCAGCTGCTCGGGAGGCTGAGGCAGGAGAATCCCTTGAATCCGGGAGGCGGAGGTTGCAGTGAGCCAAGATGGTGCCACTGACTCCAGCTTGGGAGACAGAGCGAGACTTTGTCTCAAAAAAAAAAAAAAGGCTTTGTCTTCAGCCTGGCTGAACCCCAGGGGTGAATCTGGGAGACCCTAGGGGATGCAGTTTTGTTTATTTACTTGATTTTATTTTTGTTATCCCTCTCCTTTCAATCTCTTTTTTCTCCCATTTTCTTGCACGTCTTTCCTGTCCCTTTCAGCCCCTTCCATCTTTTTTTTCTTTTGCATAGGTGGAAGAACACTGGCAAATTCTTACATGGCTGGTGATGCAAAAGACTTTTTTTTTTTCAATGAATGATTAGGTTAATATCCATCAGGCTGTTTACTTTTATGATTATTGTTATTATTATTTTGAGGTCTGATTTCTTCTTCCCTGGTCAGTGTGGCAGTTAAGAGCATGGGCTGCTGGAGTCAGGCCAAGCAGGCTTGGACCTGGTCTCTGCCTCTTGCCAGCTGTTTGATCTCAGGAGAGTTAGTCCCACTCCCTACACTTTGGTAAAGTACGAATGATAATACTCATCTTGGAAGATTACCATGTGAGTTAAATAAGAGCATGTTTATTCTTAGAAAAGTGCCGACTCAAAAAATGCACTGAATACATTGTAGTGGTAAAAATAGTCATAATTATCCTCATCTTATTACTATTTTTCCTTGGTTCACCCAGTGCCTGGTCCACTGGCCTCTGTGAGCCACAGCAACCTGAATGGGAAGACATTGACTAACACCACGTATCGGAGTCATCTCACTTTCTTCACACTGCTGATAACCAGCTGTGCTTACTGCACCAGCCCTCATGCTTGTAGGCGGTTCCTATACCTGTCTGCATTGAGATATTAGTTACCTTTGAATGGGTGTCTTCTTATTTTTTTCTTCAGTCAGTTGGGTTATTATTGTTCAGCAGCTGTTTATATATTTATGTTAAAGCTGATCAACTTAGAAACTGAGTAGGTGGTACATAGCTAACTAGGTAAAGAAAGGACAGTATTGCCAATGTTTGTGAGATTCTAGTCTGTGGGTCATGGTCTGGGTTTAACTTCCTGGAGAGTTTATAAGAGCTTTCTTCTGGGGAATCAGTGGGGAGGGCCATGATAAGACAAGAACTTCGTTAGTACCTGAAAATTGTCAGGTTAAAAAGGTGTCTGTGAAAAACCCTGTCTCTACTAAAAATACAAAAATTAGCTGGGCGTGGTGGTGGGTACCTGTAATCCCAGCTACTCAGGAGGCTGAGGCAGGAGAATCGCTTGCACCCTAGAGGCAGAGGTTGCAATGAGCCAAGACTGTGGCACTGCACTCCAGCCTGGGTGACAGAGCAAGACTCAGTCTCAAAAAAAAAAAAAAGAGTTTTTTTTTTCTTAACTAGAGACAAGGTCTCACTATGTTGCCAAGGCTGGTCTTGAACTTCTAAGCTCAAATGATCCCAAAGCTGGGATTATAGGTGTAAGCCACCGTGGCCGGCCACATTTGTCTCTTGAGTCCCACTTGATGAGGCATGGCTGTCATTTTGGTATCTCTTTTTACTAGCATCCTAGAAATTCCTTTCAGCGCTCTGCTGTATTAATGCTTTTATCCTCTGTAGTTCACATTTTTCTCTTTTTTGGTTTATGCCCTTGTTCTGGTAGACTACTTCCCCTAATAGTTTACTAAGAAATGGTACATTTTAAAAAGATCCCTAGGTGGGCATGGTGGCATGCGCCTGTAATCCCAGCTGAGGGAGGCTGAGGCACGAGAATCACCTGAACCTGGGAGGCACAGGTTGCAGTGAGCCGAAATCATGTCATTGCACTCCAGCCTGGGTGACAGAGCAAGACTCAGTCTCAAAACAAAACAAAACAAACAAATAACCCGAAAAACAAACAAAAAAGATCTTACATACCTGAAAATGTCTTCATTTTATCCTCACGTTTGATTACTGGTTTGGCTGGGTATAGAATTCTAGGTTAGAAATAATACTGTTTTTCAGAATGTTGAAGGCATTGGTTTATTGTCCTCTAGCTTTTGCTGTTGTGGTAGAGAAGTCTGAAGCTGTTCTGGTTTTTGATCTTTTCTATGTGATCTATTTTTTCTTTTCAGAACCATATGGATTCTTCTCTTCATCCTCAGAGTTCTGAAACGTTATTACTTTTCATGGGTCTATTTTCATGTACGGTGCTGGGTACTCGGTGACTCTTGTCGATTTGGAAACTCACTTTCTTTAGTTCTGGGAAATGTTTCATTTTGTGTTCTCTGGTACTCCTGTCATTAGGCTGTTGGACCCCTAGACTGCTCCTCTGATTTTCTTATTCTCTCTCTTGTTTTCCATTTATGTCTCTATTTATTTATTTATTTATTAAGACAGAGTCTTGCTTTGTTGCTCAGGCTGGAGCACAATGGTGCGATCTTGGCTTACTGTAACCTCCGCCTCCTGGGTTCAAGTGATTCTCCTGTCTCAGCCTCCAGAGTGGCTGGGACTACAGGAATGTGCCACCACACCCGGCTAATTTTTGTATTTTTATTAGAGATGGGATTTCACCGTATCGACCAGGCTGGTCTGGAACACCTGACCTCAAGTGCTCTTCCTGTCTCTACTTCCCAAAGTGCTGGGATTACAGGTGTGAGCCACTGTGCCTGTCCCATTTATGTATCTTTTCAAATTTGAAAATCAACAATTTTTGACAGATTTAGGTATAATAGAAGTTTTTTTTTTGAACTAGCAGTGACAATATTAGCATAAGAGAGAAACATGATAAAAAGTTGAGTTTCATTGGTGATCTTGCATCACAATCAAGGTTTTCACTGACTCATGGTAAAATTCATACTCCTGTGCAGCAGTAGACTCCAAACAGAGTACAAGGCAACCTTGGGAAGCAATAAGATACTTTTTGAAATTCAGGGTACGACATTAAAAATATTTGGTATATCCTAATCATCTCATTTAGTTATTCTTTCAGCAGTTATTAATAGAATAAAGAACAGGTCTGGCCAGGCATGGTGGCTCATGCCTCTAATCCGAGCACTTTGGGAGGCTGAGGCGGGCAGATCACCTGAGGTCAGGAGTTTGAGACCACCATGGCCGACATGGTGAAACCCTGTCTCTACTAAAAATACAAAAATTAGCTGGGCATGGTGGTGGGTACCTGTAATCCCAGCTACTCGAGAGGTGGAGGCAGGAGAATCGCTTGAACCCAGGAGGCAGAGGTGGCAGTGAGCTGAGATTGTACCTCTGCGCCACAGAGAGAGACTCCATCTCAAAAAGAGAGAGAGAGAAAAAAGAATAGACCCACAAGTTTATGTAAGTAGAAAAGTTTGTGTCAACACATAACTGTTACATAATTAATAAAGTACATTGTCACGAGTAACAAATGCTATTTTTAATTTTAACTTTTTAAGAGAAAGGGTCTTCCTCTGTTGCCCAGGCTGGAGTGCAGTGACACAACCTCAGCTCACTACTGCCTCAACCTCCCAGGCATGAGTGATCCTCCGACCTCAGCCTCCCAAGTAGCTGGAACTAGGCCAGGTACAGTGGCTCATGCTTGTAATTTCAGCACTTTGTGAGGCTGAGGTGGGCAGGTCACTTGAGGCCAGGAGTTTGAGACCAGCCTGGACAACATGGTAAAACCCTGTTTCTGCTAAAAATACAAAAATTAGCCGGGCATGGTAGCAGGCGCCTGTATCCCAAGTACTCAGGAGGCTTAGGCAGGAGAATCACTTGAACCTGGGAGGCGGGAGTTGCAGTGAGCCAAGATTTTGCACTCTAGCCTGGGTGACAGAGTGAGACTCTGTCTCAAAACACACACACACACACACCAAAATAAAACAAAACAACAAAACAAAACTCGAGTAGCTGAGACTACAGGTGCACATCATCGTGCCTGGCTGATTTTTGTATTTTTTATAGAGATAGAGTCTCACTTTGTTGCCTGGGTTGGTCTTCAACTCCTGGGCTCAAGCAACGCTCCTGCCTCAGCTTCCCAAAGTGCTGGAATTATAGATGTGAGCCACTGTGCCTGACCACAAATGCTATTTAGAGTAATTAAATAAAATTCCAAATCTTGAGATAGCAAAATAACTAAGAAATGTTTTATACCACTATCGTTTTTGTAAACAACAATTTAACGCTTGCAAAATGAAACAATACAAATTGAACACATCACACGTTTCTTCCTGTGACTTTGGCCCTCCCCACCTATCCATTCACTTGAAAGAGGCAAAACAATGATAACACAACAATGAAGCAGCATGAACAATTCTACTTGCTTTCAATACAGAAAATGAAGCCAGAATATTCTGCAAAACAACAAGAGGTGCCATCTCTACTGTTTCTAAAGATTTCCTCTTTCATTTCTTGCTCTAGGATGGGGGTTTCTTAGCCTCAGCACTATTGACATTATGGGCTAGATAATTCTTCATTGTCATGTTCTGTCCTGTGCACTGTAGGATGTTTAGCAGGATCCCTGGCCTCCACACGCTGGATACCAGTAGCATCCAACCCCCAGATATAAGAACCAAAAATGTCTGTAGACATTGCCACATTTCTCCCACTCGGAAGAACTGTCCCCAATTGAGAACTAGTGACTTAGATGAGTAATGATCACTGACACATTCTGTGAGTCAAATTAAAATAGAACTTCTATGGGAGCCCCATCTTGCTAGAGATGATAGATTTAGTACAAATTGGAAAATGTCCACCAGTGTTTTTCTTTGTAAGCACTGTCAGTGCAGTGGCTCTCCTTTTCATTTAACTCAGGAGGATATTTTTGTTTGTTTTAAAGAATCTGGTCAGTCATTATGTTTATTTGTGTGGAGCTCTTTGAAGCAGACTAGATTTTCCTTCAAAAGAATATTTATGATTCATCGAACTTTCTGAGAAGAAAGGGAAGCAATTAATTTAAACTAACATGTAATTTGTGCTTTACATGCCTAAGAATATTCTACAAAAAGATTCTCCTACTTTCCACCTACCTAAAAATATTTAGGTTTCAAAAAAGGTGTATTTTAGTAGAGTTTTGTAAAGAAGTTTTCATACTGAATAGTACTTAAAAAAAAAGCAACCAGAAGCTATGATCATAATGAAGTCTAGTCTGAGTGAGGTAAAATATTAAGGTAAATAGAAATTGAAGATGTGTCTGGTGGTGATACATGTATTACATAAATCTGGATAAACTGTGGGCTATTATTTTGAAATTACTATAAATGAAACCAAATTTCTATACAAATATTTTATTTCTTTTGAAATTATTTATTTATATATTTTTTGTAAACTTGATCACTGTTGGAAAATATACAACTATTTCATAACCATTCTTATATTGTAACTTCTTACAGTTTAAATTCAATTGCTTTCACAATAACACTACTCTCTCCACTTCATCTTTAATCAACTATAACATTGTTGAATGTGAAAGCGGCACATTAGCATTTTCTTTATTCCAGAAACAATTCAGATTTCAGTAAATTAGGGCTTAACTCAGAAAAACTTTGTAGCATAAATGTCTAAAGGTCTGTAGTCTGGTAGACTTTGCCCACTTAAAAGAAACCAGACTTCTTAGGATTTCTAATGAGAGACAGCTTTTTTGTTTCACAATATACTGATTTAAGAACCATGACACACACCAGGTAGCCCATTTTCATGATCAGAAATCCTGTAATTACAACACAGTAGCTGGACTGGACCTTACAGTCTTGCAACATGAAAATTATCAATGGCATCTGGAGGTAGCACTGACTCTTGGATAGAAGGTAGCACTGACTTTATGGGACAGTTTTTCCTATAAAGTTTGCACTATTAGAACTAATTAGCTTTCAGCATTCTTGTGTTTAATCATTCTTTTTGACTATGTACAAAGCATGACCACAAACAATGAGGTTATTGTTGCTTTCCTTGACAAAGTATCTTTTGTATGAACCAGTTGCATCAGCATTTGTTTTCACACCCTGAGGTTCTATAAACAGCTAGGGACATACTGTTCCTCCTCCATTATCAGCAAACTATTTCTCCTACCCTGACAGAGCTTAGCAAGGAAAACGCTGGATACAAGTGATTTTATACAGGTTCCCTAGCAAGTTAGCACAGCAGAACCATGGCTGCCACAAAACCATGCCTAATTATCATTTAGAGGAGGGTTTAAAGACTTAACAGTCAAACCTCAGGTTGGTAGCTCCATCCAAACTGTGGTCATCATGAGTTCTGTCTGTTAAAACTTCTCTATGACCAATGTAGAGAATTAATGTCAGGAAACACATAGCTGTGTTTAACCCGAGGAAACACACCAGTGTAATTAACACAGGGTGCCCAGAACTGATCTCTTAGCAGCCAGAACTCAGGATGACAAACCTCACAGTGTGAGTTTTGTGTTGTGGTGTATTGTGATGGTTGCCTTTCTGTTTTGGGAGGCAAGTGGAGGGAGTTCTTTTTTCTCGATGATAATTATTACTTCCTTTCGTTGCTTAGTTTTCTTTGTACCTAGTGTCAGTTCTTCCCACACGATCCAATTAGCTCTCAGTACACTTCTCCACAAGGGAAATCACATAAGGTAATCTATCCGTTCTGGTATATTTGCCTTGGATGCATCTATCCCAGAGGTGGCCCTTCTTCCCGCTGTGCTGGTTGCTCCTTGGCCAATTGCGTGGCTGTCATCCTGGACTTCCCTTTGCTGTCATCCTTGGGATTCCCTTTCCTTCTTTTGGATTGTGTTCTCTGATTCTATTATCTCTTAGTGTTCTTTCTTTTCTTTTCTCTTCCTTTCTTTCCCTCCCTCCCTCCCTTTCTTCCTTCCTCCCTCCCTCTTTTCTTTTTCTTTCCTTCTTTCCTTCCTTCCTTCATTCCTTCATTCCTTCCTTCTTTCTCTTTCTCTTTTTCTTTCTTTCTTTTCTTTTCTTTTCTTTCTTTCTTTCTTTCTTTTTCTTTCTTTCTTTCTCTCTCTCTCTTTCTTTCTTTCTTTCTTTCTTTCTCTCTCTTTCTTTCTTTCTTTTTTTCTCTCTCTCTTTCTTTTCTTGCTTTCTTTCTTGAGTCTTGCTCTGTTGCCAGGCTGGAGTGCAGTGATGCAATCTCAGCTCACTGCAACCTCTGCCTCCTGGGTTCAAGCGATTCCCCTGCCTCAGCCTCCAGAGTAGCTGGGATTACAGGCATGTGCCACCATGCCCGGCTATTTTTTTTTTCTCTTCTATTTTTAGTAGAGACAGGGTTTTACCACGTTGGCCAGGATAGTCTTGATCTCCTGACCTTGTGATCCACCCACCTCAGCCTCCCAAAATGCTGGGATTACAGGCGTGAGCCACTGTGCTTGGCCGATCTCTTAGTTTTCTGTTTCTTCGCTCTTTCTCTTATCTAGGTAGATCACATCCTCTAGAAGTTGCTTTAGGTTAGAAAGACAGTACAATGGGAGAGGATAATGGTTATGGCAGTCCTCAACATGCTAGGCTCTGGAGTCACAGTGCTCCAATCTGGATTGATAGGGCATTATTTTCCTATTGCTGCTGTAACAAATTATTACAAAGTTAGTAGCTTAAGACTCCACAGTTTATTATCAACAGTTCTGTAGGCCAGGAGTCCAAAATGAGTTTTACTGGGCTAAAATCAAACATTGACATTTTTTTCTAGAGTCTGTAGGAGAGAATCAATTTTCTTGCCTTTTCTAACTTCTAGAGCTTACTGGCATTCCTTGGCTTCTAGTTCCCATCTATCTTCAAAGCTAGAGCAGTGGCTGGTTAAGTCTTTTTTACATTGCATCATTGTGACACTGATTTTTCTGTCTTCTTTTTTTTTTTTTTTGAGACGGAGTGTCGCTCAGGCTGGAGTGCAGTGGCCCAATGTCAGCTCACTGCAACCTCTGCCTCCTGGGTTCAAGTGATTCTCCTGCCTCAGCCTTCTGAGTAGCTGGGACTACAGGCATACCATGATGCCCAGCTAAGTTTTGTATTTTTAGTAGAGACGAGGTTTCACCATGTTGGCCAGGATGGTCTTGATCTCTTGACCTTGGGATCCGTCTGCTTTGGCCTCCCATAGTGCTGGGATTACAGGTGTGAGCTGCCATGCCCGGCCCTGTCTTCTATCTTTTAAGGAACTTTGTAATTACATTTGGCCCACCTGGATCATCTAGGATAATTTCCCTATTTTAAGGTAAATTGATTAGCAGCCTTGATTTCATCTGTAACCTTAATTCTCACTTGCCATGTAGCATGATATATCTATAGATTCCTGAAATTAGGACATGAACATCTTTGGGGGCTTATTATTCTGCCTACCAGTTATTCTTTATACCTGGTACTAAGTTGTTATCCTGAGATCTCCCTTCACTGTCATTCTGGGGAGATTCCATTCTATTCTCTCTAGTACTAGAAGACCTATTTTTTCAATCACATGTCTTCTTCTTTCTCCATTTACTCCTCTGTTTTGGGGGCACCATTTTCAGCAGCTTTCCTTACAAAGATGCATGGGAAGTAAATTTTTTGAGAGCTTGTATGTCTGAATTATTTGTCATTTACCCTCTCACTCGATTTTATACTTTGGGTATAGAATTCTAGGTTGGAATTGGTTTCATTTCAGAGTTTTGGAGGCATTGCTCCATTGTCTTCTTGCTTCCAGAATTGCTTCTGAGAAATCTGAAGCCATCCTGATTCCTGATCTTTACTCCATTTCCTGTTTTTCTCCTCTGCTCTAAATGTTGTAATGTGTTTTCTTTACCCAATGTTCAAAATTTCATAGTAATGTGCTTTTGTGTAGGTCTACTTTTATCCATTAAGATGGGACTCAGAGCACCATTTCTTTTCTTTTTTTCTTTTGAGACTGAGTCTTGCTCTGTTGTCCAGGCTGGAATGCAGTGGCACGATCTCAGCTCACTGCCACCTCTGCCTCCTGGGTTCAAGCATTTCTCCTGCCTTGGTCTTCTGGGTAGCTGGGATTACAGATGCCTCCACCATGCCTGGCTAATTTTTTGTATTTTTAGTAGAGACGGAGTTTCACCATGTTGGCCAGGATGGTCTTGAACTCCTGAGCTCAAGCAATCCACCTGCCTTGGCTTCCCAAAGTGCTGGGATTATAGGCATGAGCCACTGCACCCGGCCAGATTGTTCTGTTTTTTTTTTTTTCCCCTTTGGTTTCTGTTTCTTTATTTTTTTCTATTCCTTTTGAGAGATTTCCTTAACTTTATCTTTTATTCTTTCTATTTGGTTTGTTGTTTCTATTATATTTTTATTTTTTATGAACCATTTTTATTTTCTCAATATTCTATTTTTTAAATAATACCATGTTCTTATTTATTGGATGCAATATGCTGTCTTATTCTCCAATAATAAATTTTTACACTCCATCTTAGCCAAAAGGCCGAGAAGTAATCTAATGATAGTTTTTAAAAGGATGTTTTCTTTTGGATGCAATATGCTGTCTTATTCTCCCACGATAATTTTTAAACTTGATCTTAGCCTAAAGGCTGAGAAGTGATCTAATGATAGTTTTTAAATGGATATTTTCTTTTCTAGATATGGTTTCTGTTTCTACAGACTGCCTTTTTTTTTTTTTTTTTGTCTCTGTCTTTAATTTTAGAGGCCCTCTTCAGTTTGGTATGTTGGTTATATGCTCATGATTAAAAATGCACTTGCCAACCATCATATTCAGTTGAATTCAGGGAAAACCAACTCCTATTACTTAGTGTAAACTAAGATAGTTAACAAATTATATCCTAAACACAAGGTCTGTTTGCTAAGTGTTGTGTGGCCTAGGTTTTTAAATTAAGACATCTAAATACAATTTTGCCTCTTAAATTTGTTAAGTTAAATATATATTGGTTCTTTTTATTTTAGAATCCTTAAAGCATCTTAAGCATTTCTTTTTTTTCAAGACAAATTACAAATAACATTTCTGTCAAGCGGTACTTGTGTAAAGCCACCTTTCTTATTTTGTAATTTTGGTTTTTCAGTTTTATACACTTAATATACTCACTGTCTTACTATTTAGAAAATTATTTTGACCAAGATTTATTATTCAAGTTCATAGGTAAGGAAAGAGATGCTAATTCTTTCTACCTATGTTTTCCTTGTTACTATTCTCTGACTCTGTCTATATACTGACCTTTAATATATACTGTAAAATCATTATGTTGTTGAGATCACTTAATTGTGATACACATAAACAGAATATCTCACCCCTTTCTTGCTGCGTTGTCCAGGGTGGAGCGCAATGGCACAATGTTCACTCATTGTAAATTCTGCTTCCCGGGTTCAAGTGATCCTCATGCCTCAGCCTCCCTAGTAGCTGGGATTATAGGCATGTGCCACCAGTCCTGGCTAATTTTTGTATTTTTTGTAGAGACAGGGTTTCGCCACATTGTCCGGGCTTGTCTGGAACTCCTGGCCTCAAATGATCCACTTGCCTTGGCCTCCCAGAGTGCTGAGATGAGAGGTGTGAGCCACCATGCCCAGCTGAGCAACTCCCCTCTTGCATACGTTTGCTGAACAGTTTTCAGTTTGTCAAAAAAAAGTAGGGTTTGCTACTGGATGGAGCTCTGAGTGAGTGGGGTGGGCGTAGGGGCAGTGGCTTGCTGACTTTGAGTTTCACTGTCGGATGATCTGATTGGGCTGTTTGAGAATTCCTAGTATTGGTATCTTTTGTTGTTTTCATCTAGGCCAGTCAGATTCCCCAGAAAAGTCTTTTGGACTCTTGCGTGGAGGGTAAAGTTCTGGGAACAGAGAAAGGTAGGAGGTCTGGGAGCCTCACATTTAGCATGTTTACAGTCTTTCAATCCCTTGTTTGTGGTTTGATACCCACATTCTCACATGTGCTTCTAGGCCTCTAGGACCCTAAATCTTCTTTTATGCCCTCTGCAGAGAATAAACGTTCAGACCTCTGTTGGGGGTCAGGGAGGAGGTTCAGAGACGAGCTAAAGCTCTCTCATTCTTTCCCACTTCCAGAGGTACCTGGGGTTATTTTATATTATCAGGGTTTATCCTCAGCTTTTTCCACTGCTGCCTTAGGACTTAGCGTTTTCTAAGTCCATTTTCTTGTGGAATTATGCCTTAAACAAATGCCTTACTTTATTTTTAGTTGAGTTTCAGGAGGCAGTAAAATTGGACATATATTCAGTTTTTACCTGGAAATTTACTTTTAGTTTTGAAACACTTTTTTCCTACTACAAACAAGTCAGATATCCTAATAATCCTAACATTACGACTATTTATGGTTGAGTCTTTAAGAACTTGTAAAGAGGCAGAACCAGCCACTGCGGGTACAGTGCTGAATAAGACAGAGGAGTTCCTTGCTCTCATGGAGGTCATAGTCTACTGACTACCCAACAACAATTCCTCCCTGACTTCACATTTGCTTCTACAGCTCCCCATTGGCCAGCCATGATCTTGACCATCCCTGCATCAGCTCCCTGTCCTTTCCACAGCCACGCTCTGAGGATTTGTATGCTTTAAATACCCACTGGGTGAATCAAGTTTCCCGTCTTTGTTCCATGTAAATTTCAGGCCAGCCGGCTCTAGCCACCAATTCTTTCCCCATCCAGCCCTCTCCTCCCCTCTTCCCTACCAATGTTTGTTGACTCCTTAGTTTTGCCAGGGAGGCCAAGGGGCATATGAGGTACCCCGAGCTGAATGTTCCTGCTGAATGTGCAGCCTGTACTCTGAATCCTGACACTGAGTCTGACTCACCCTCCTCTTTGTTGCAGGTCAGAGATGTCGTCGTCGCTGCAGGCGTTGCAGGAGTGGGCTTGGCAGCCATAGGCCTTATTGGCGTCATCTTCTCAAGAAACAAGCGACAAAAGCAATAACTTAAAAAGACTATCCTGTCAGCGATGACCTTATACATCAAGGGGTCTTGTTTTGCTAGAGAGTTTGGGGTTTGGTTTGTGGATTTCATTGTGATTTCTAATAAGGCTTATTTTTGCAGAATAAAATAAAGCACCATGAGGGAAGATTTTACTGGGGGAAATGCAGCAAGAACTGCCTGGTGTGAAGTCTGTTCAGGGAACGGCCGGGCTCTCTTCCTGGTCAGGGATTTTCTTTCACTTGCTTTTTGCGTGCTGTGTTCTTTGCATTGCAAGAAACAGAATCCAACTCCAGTTATCTCAAGTAAAGGGAGTTTCTGGTCGTCAGGATACGCGGGTCGGAAGGGAGACAGACAGACGTGATACACAGGAACAGAAACCAGCAGACAGCCGGGACCCTTGGCCTGGAACTAAATCCAGGATGGCCTCTGAGACTCAGCAGCTGGAGTCTGTAGATGTTCAGCAGAGTTAAAAAAGAAAAAAAGTCCCCGGCTATAAGGAAATTTAGTGTACATGCTGGCCAATCTTACTAAAATTTCCCTTATTTTCCTCTGGTCTACACGTGTTTCCTCTGCCTTGTTGCTTCCATCTCCTCGGCACGCCTGCACTTCTGCTTGCCGTGATCCCCAACTCTCTGATCCCACATTCCTGCCTGCTGTGCTACAACAGCCTCGGCTCAGCTGCTTTCCCCGCGGTCTGTCTGCAGGTCCACGCTCCCACGGCCCCCTCCAGAGAGAATCTGATTGACTCAGCGCCCCCGACAACTCAGCTTTCCCATTGGCTACCTTTGGGTCAGGTGATCTCCACTAGGTCTCTCACTTCTGCCTGATGGCAGGTCACACGGTGATGATGTTGCTTGAGAGCTTGACTGGGCTCCTGGCTGACATCCCTGCTGCTGAGCCTTCATGGGCAGGCTGGGAGAAGGTGCCACGTTGTGTGGCTGGTCATTTGAGGTCTTGCAGCTGTCGCTCGCTGGGCTTGGCAGGTGTTCAAAGTGACCATTTTTCTGAAGGTTTTTTTCTGAGTATTCCTCAGACGGACTCCCCTGGGGCCGACTGTCCTTTCTTCCGCAGGCCGATGCTTCCCTAACTGCTTGTGAATGTTTATTTCATCTCCAGGTTGTCTGGGGACAATTCTCTCTGCTAGAGGCCTGGGCAGGATTTACAGATGGCTCCATGCCAGCTCTCTCCTGCCCATCTGGTGTACGGTAAACACCTGCCCATTCATGTCCTAGTGTTGATAAAAGAATCATTTTCTTTTAGTACAGTTTCCTGTTTTTTTGGTCCCAGCTCTTTTGATGTAGCAATTAATGTCGGTTCTTGAGCTCCCCAAACTTAAGGGACACAGATCAACAACTGGTGGGTCTTCAGAAGCTCGCTCTCTCACATGGTATAAGGTGTAGGGGACACACAGAGTGTAAATCTCCGAACTAATTATGGGGGGAAAAAATGAGAAAACAAACACAAGAAGGCAAAAACAGAAACACCTGGTTCAATTAAAAACAACAACAAAGCAAAACAAAAAGCAAAAACCCAAAACCAAACCACAGTAAATGAGAAAATTACATAAAAAAGATGGCATGTGTAGAATAACAGAATGGAGGAACTAATTCTAAATATATAAGTAATCCTAAGTGGACTAAATTTGCAAAGGAAAAGGCAAACATTACACTGGATTAGAAAAACGAATCCAGGGAAAATACAGTTTATAGCTGATACATCCAAAATATAAAAACACAGATAAAATATAAATGAAATCAGTATGGTAGTGTCTGCCTGTAATCCCAGCTAGTTGGGAGGCTGAGGCAGGAAGATCCCTTGAGTCTAGGAGTTAGAGAACAGCTTTTGCAACATAAGGAAACTGTCTCAAAACAAAAAAAAAAAAACAAAAACAAAAACAAAACACATATATGTATACACACTAATACTGAAATGAAAATGATAGACATTTTGCATGACAGCCAGTCTGATGTGTTAAAGAGTTATCAAGGAGAAAAACGGGGGGTATGTAAAAGCTGTTCTAGATAGAAAGAAATGTTGCATGCAAAACAAGTAAACGTGAAAACTATAAGAGCTAACTGGGATAACTGGAAAATTTTAAATATGGACTCGATACAAAAGAATATTAAGGAATTATTTTCTTTATTAAGTGTAATAATGGCATTAGGCTTATGCAAACACATGCCCTAATTTTAAAAAAGATGTAGATCAAGCAAATATGGCAAAATAATAAGTTTTTAATTGAGACAGTGGGTACATGGTAGATGAGTTATTGCACAGTACTAGATTTTCTGGTACTTCCTATGTGCCAAAAAATTTACATGGCAAACATCTTTAATAATATCCGAAATTTGAACTTGAGATTTGAAATAAAATAAGACTTCTAATCATTTTCAACTAAGTCATTTTGTGACTTTAATAAGTCATATACTTTAAAAATTAGAAGGATAAAAACGATATGCTAGGTAAATACTAAGAACTGGTATACTAACTAAAAGCTGGTGTAACTACATTGATATCAGAAAATATAGGTTTTAAAGCAAATTATTACTAGACATAGGAAAAAAGTTCTGATAAAAGTTCAATTCACTAGAACTATATAATAATTCTAAGTTTGCTTGCATCTAATAGTCTCAATGAAATTTTTGAGTGATTGCAAGGTGGAATTCATCATCTGCTGCTTATAACAGAATCATTGAAAGTGGGTAATTAATAAGAAATGAATTGACTTCTTATAGTTCTGGAGGCTGAGAAGTCCAAGGTCAAGGAGATGCATCTGGTGAGGGCCTTCGTGCTGTTGGGGACTCTACAGAGTCTGGAGGTGGCACAGGGCATCACATGGTGAGGAAGCTGAGTGTGCTAACTCGGGTCTCTCTTCCTCTTTTTATAAAGCCACCAATTTTAGAATATACTGCTAGATACATTATGAGTCAAAAAAAAGAAGACTAATGGGAGTTAGATAATATTTAGAGCTGAATGATAACAAAAATACTAGATATCAATATCTAGTGTTGCAGCTAGACCATGCGGCTAAAGGGATGCTTAGAAAGCGATCTGTAGCATAAATCCTTATATTAAGAAAGAAAAAGGTGACTGGGCATGGTGGCTCATGCCTGTAATCCCAGCACTTTGTGAGGCTGAGGTGGGAGGATCGCTTGAGACTAGGAGTTCAATACTAGCCTGGAGAAAAGAAAAGAAAAAGAGAAAGCAAAAGAAAGAAGAGAAAGGAAGAAAGGAGAGGTGCAAGTTGAGTTAATTATCCAATTTAAGAAGACAGAAAAAGAGGAAGACAATACAAAGATAGGAGCAAAAATACATGAAGAAAAACAAACATATAAAAGAAGGCACAAGCAAATGATTTAGGAGTCAAAAGAGAACATAACTATAGATGCTACAGAAATTAAACCAGCAAAAAGAAATATTGATAAATAATTACAAAAAATTGGAAAATTTTGATGGAATTGATACATTCCAAGAAAAATGTCATCAAGAATACATTAAAAAATCTAAGCAGTCCTTTACTCATTAAAGGATAAATCAGTAGTTAACAATTTTCCCACAAAGAAATGATGTGCCTGCGAGGCTGTATAGGTGAGTTCTACCAAGGATTATGGTAACAGATGAGTGAACCTCTATTGAGAAAATATTGAAGGACATTAAAGAAGATCTCATAAACGGAGAGAGATATATCATTCATGGGTAGGAAACCTCAATATCATAAGTATGTCAGTTTCTTTCAAAATTCGTCTATAGATTCAATGTGATGCCAAACCAAATCCCAACAAAGTCTTTCCTGGAATTGGAAACCAGATTCTGAAATGTATTTGGAAAAGTAAAGAGGCAGGGTGAGCTATTTCATTAAAAAGAAGGAACACCAGGCAGGAAGACTTGTGTTATTATTAAGGCTTATTATAAATTATTATTTTGATCAAGAGAGTGTATTTTTGGTGCAGAGATAGTTAAATTGGTGAATGGATTGAGCCAAATTTCCAAAACAAACCCACAACAAATAGATTTACAACAGAGACAGTACTTCAGATCATGGCGGGGAAGGATGAACTCTTCAGGGATTGGCAAACTTTTTTGGTAAGGGCTAGAGAGTAAGTGTTTTAGGCTTTATGTGGTCTTCACAGTGTCTGCTGTAATTAGTCACCTCTGCTGTGGTGGTGTAAGAGCAACTGTAGACAATATTGTATGTGAACAAATGATCATAGATATATTCTAATAAAACTTTATGTGGATTGAGATTTGAATTTCATACAATTTTCATGGGTCATGAGTTATTAGCTTTCTTTTTATTTTTCTCAGCCATTTAAAATGCAGAAACCATTATTACCTACTGGGATGTAACAAAACTGGTGAAGGAGGCTGGACATGGTGGTTCACACCTGTAATCCCAGCACTTTAGAATGCTGAGGCAGGAGAATCATTTGAGCTGGGCAATGTAGTAAGACCCAGTGTCTTATAAACGAACAAAAACAGGGGAAAGGCTGCATTTACCTGTGGGCTATGGTTTGTTGATCTCTAACTAGTAAATGACATTCACATATAACCACATGGACTTTGTACTACACAGAAAAAGTCAGTTTAGGAAGGATTTTGGACTCATATGTAAAAGACAAATGTCAATTTTTATTTTTATTTTTGAGATACAGTCTCACTCTGTTGCCCAGGCTGGAGTGCAGTGGCATGATCTTGGCTCACTGCAACCTCCGCCCCCCGGGTTCAAATGATTGTTGACAGGAGTCAGGATAAATAAACTGTGACACGTTCTAGTGGGAATACCATGAAAATGAATGAATAGCTACAGCCAATCAACATGGATATGAAACCTAATATTGAAAAAAAAACTGTTATGGAATGCTTGATGTTTGATTCTACTTTTACAAGCTTCAAAATTATAATCTAAATATATATTGTTAAGGATTACATTTATATATTATTAAGGGATGTATATATAAAAAATTTAATAATCAGTAGGATAATAGAGACAAAATTCAGGAGAGTGGCTACAACTGCATTAGGAGGAAAAGGAACACAGTGTTAATTTTTTTTGGTATTGAGCTATAATTTACATACTGTTGATGATGATTGTGAGACCTCTGTTCTTGTCTTCTTGGTTAAAAGAATTTTAACAAGAGACACAGCTGCAGAGGAACAACCGAAAGTAATTTATTGCAAAAGAGAAAGAACACTCTGCATGTTCTGCACATGTACCCCAGAACTTAATGTACAATAAAAAAAAAAAGAACACTCTGAAAGCTAAGTGTAAAATGAAACAGCAGAAAGTAATTTAATGCAAAGGTAAAACTCTGAAAGATACACTGTGACAGGTACACCCTCAAAGGTAAGTCAGAGTGGGCTGATCAAGAGTGAGTCAGCAAAGACTGGCTCTGAGGGAACTCCCTTTATGAGAATCTTACATGATTATTCACTGAGGGTGGGAATAGGTGTGTTCCTAGTAAGCATGTTCTGGGTGCGCCTCTGGGTGCACATGAGCAGTTGCTGTACATGCTTGTTCATACATGGCATGTCTCATTACCATCTTAAATCTCCACCGAGGGGTGTGTTTTTTACTATTATAATGAGCAAAGGGTCAGTCTGAGGACAAGTACAGTTAAAATGGACATGCTCTTGTTAGATATAGTGAACCCCAAGTTTCTCTTCAAAGAATCAGTATGTCAGTATGTTCAGCTCTCTTATTCTTTAATTCTTTATTTTAAGGTTTAATTTCCTTGTAGTTCCAGTAAACAACCTACTCCACCAGTTCTAATCAGTAGTTCACATCTGCTCCCCCATCCCCCGGCTCCATCCTGACTCATCCTGGTCACCTGCTCCAGTCACCTGCTCTGGTCACCTTCTTTGACCTAGGTCACCCCTGGCTGCCTGCTCTGACCCACCTGTAACTGTCCTTCCCGCCAAAACACCCACCGTGCCACTCCAGCTCAGACCCCTGCTCTCTTTAAAATAGCCAATTGGGATTAGTCTAGCTTGTGCAGTCTAACCCTAGCCAATAGGGAAATGACACAGCAGCAGGGGCGACCCCTGTCAGGCATAAGTACCCCTTTTCCTCCCTTGTCCAAATGTGCGGTCACCATTGCTCCATCCGTGAGCTGCACCTGTCTATAGAAGTAAACTGCCATGCTGAGAGGATTTATCTTCAAGTGCTATTTCTTTTGCAGTGTCGAAATTTTACTTATAACACTCTCTACAGGGAAAGTCCCCACTGAAGGGAGTTCTTCTTGGATGAACTTGATTACGATGTGAGCGCTGAGGTTTGTTGTGTTGTTGGTGTGGTTGCTGTGTCCCAATAAACATGGTTACAGGGCTTGTTGTGTTGACAGTGTGGTTGCCATGTCCCAAGGATGTGGTCATCTCCTTGACTATCCTGCCTCAGGTACCATATAGTTAACTCATTAAAGTGTATAGTTCAATGTCCTTTAGCATATTCACAGAGTTATGAAACGATGACCACAATCAACTTTAAAACATTCTCATTGCCTAAAAAGAAACACTGAACCTGAATCCCCTAGCCCTTCCATCCCTAATCGTTACAATTATGAATTTACTTTATATCTCTGTATGTTTTCCCATTCTTGACAGTTCATATAAATGGAATCATATACTATATGGCTTTTGTGACCAGCTTCTTTCACTAATGTTTTCAAGCTTCCTCCGTATTTTGGCATGGATCAGTACTTCCTTTTTATGGCTGAAGAATATTACATCATATGGATATGCCACATTTTTTTTATCCAGTCGTCTGTTGATGGACATTTGGGTGCATCACTTTTGGCAATTATGAATAATGCTGAGTATTAGTCAGGGTTCTTCAGAGTAACAGAACCAATAAGAGGTTATCTATCCAACAAGATTTATAACAAAAAATTAGCTCATGCAGCAGTCACAGAGACTGAGAAGTCCTACATCTGCTGTTTGCAGGCTAGAGACCCTGGAGACTCAGGAAAGACAGTGGTATCATTCAGTCTGAGTCCAAAGGCCTGAAAACCCAGGGGGTCAATAGTGTAAATCCCAGTTTGAGGGCAGGAGAAGATGAGGTGAGCTGCCTCAACACAAGCAGCGAGGCAGAAAAAAAGCCCTCAGCAGATTGATGCTCCCCACCCACATAAGGGAGGGCCATCTGCTCTGTCCATTCCACCAATTCAAATGCTGATCTCATCTGGAAGCACCTCACAGACATGCCCAGAAGTCAAGGAGCATCTGGGCACCCCATGGCCCTATCAGGTTGACACATAAAATTAACCACCGTGGCTACTATGAACATTTGCATACAGGTTTTTGTGGGAAACAGGGCTAATTTAAGATACTGTTTTTTTATTATTATTATACTTTAAGTTCTGGGGTACATGTGCAGAATGTGCAGGTTTGTTGCATAGGTATACATGTGCCATGGTGGTTTGCTATTTCTTCAACTAGCTTTGTTGGTACATGAGTGTTTTGTTATTATTTCAAGTGTTTTACACTTATGTTGCAAGTCTTCTATATAGATGTAAGATTTAATAAAACCTTTTATTTATTTATTTATTTTCTGAGACATAGTCTCGCTTTGTCACCCAGGCTGGAGGGTAGTGGCATGATCTCGGCTCACTGCAACCTCCACCTCCCGCGTTCAAGCAAGTCTCGTGTCTCAGCCTCCTGAGTAGCTGGGACTACAGGCACACACCACCACGCCAGGCTAATATTTTTAGTAGAGATGGGATTTCACGATGTTGGCCAGGCTGGTCTTGAACTCCTGTCTCAAGTGATTCACTTTCCTTGGCCTCCCAAAGTGCTGGGATTGCAGGCAGCAGCCACTGTCCCTGGCTGTGGGAAATAGAAAAGTCCCTTTTTAAAGTTTCCTTTCTTGTTAAAGAATAAGTGTGCTAATAACTTTGTTAAGCCCTATCCTATGTAGCTGTTAGATGTACCATGCTTACAAGTGGTAGTGCATTCTATGTCCTTGTACTTCAACCAAGATATCTGTGCTGGACGTGCTCACAGGCATATCCCGGCTCTCCATTGCTTTTATCTGTTTAGAAAAGTTTTAAGTTGTTAGCCAATCAGGTTTTAGTTTAGATTGTGAGGTCTGGCTTCAGCCAATGGAGATCAGACACAGCAGTAAGGACAACCCAAATGTGTAAGGGATAAATTTATGTGTTTTCCTTTGTTCATTGTACTCTTGTAGCATGATGGCTAGCGAGGGTACCCTCCTGCAGTCCAGGAAGTAAAAAGTGCATTGCTGAAAGATCCTTTGTCGCAGTGCTAATTTTCCTTTGCTGCACTGAACATCTATTTCCAACAAATTGGTGCCCCAGATGGGACTAATTCCCCTCCAGAATGGTCTTCAGCCGAGAGCCACCTGGTATGAGGAATAAATCAACCTGGTCCCTCAGCAATGCGGGGGGTGGGGAGGGGCCTTCAAGCTTTGGTCAAAATTCTAAAGGTTAAGTATATGTAAGTGTGCATGTGAGAGAGCAGTGTAAGTGGTTTCTCTCTGCAAAATCTGTAATTGTTTCATGTGGTCTAGAAACTGGAGAGAGCAGAGTGAAAGTAAAGAGAGGAGTGAGAGAGACCTCCGAAAGGGCAGGGGGGCATAGTTAGACTCCTCCCCTGGAAACAGAAAGGCAACAGATAGCCAAGACGGCTCCAGAGGAGCCCCAGTAAAGGCCCCCTAAGCTGGCAGCAGTGGTGCTGGTGGCTGGGTCAGCCACTTGTTAGGGTGGGGCCCAGGGAGATGGAAGTCACAGTCATGCAAAGGCCAGGCTGCTCTGAGTGGTAGTGCGCTGCGGGCGCCAGAGCCAGGAGTCAGGAAGCAGCACAGGTGGCACTGGAAGTGGTGAGTGGCCTGCATGCAGGTGGCAGTGGTGGAGGTCGCCTGCAAGGCCACTGGCTGTGGCCAGGGGTGCCGCAGAGGCAGCAGGAGAGGCTGGAACAACCTGGTTACACAGCGGCAGCAGCAGCAAGACTGTCCAAGGTTGTGTGCTGGGAACTTTGTGGGGCAGACAGGCGTGGCACCTGTGCCAGCAGGGGAGAAGACCGGCAGCATGAGCAGTGCAGCCCAGCGCAAGCCCCACTCCCACCAGCAAAATATAAAAAGGAAACTTGAGGTATGTCGAAAAATTGTAAAAGTAAGTGTGTGTGAAAGAGAGCGAGAGACAGGAAGTAAAACTAAAGAAAAAAATAGTGTAAAGAGAAAAGAGAGAGAAGCTGCTTCTTTTAAAAACTCAGGCAGAACAACTAAGCCAAGACGTGTTAAAAAAAAAGTGTAAACAAGAAAATTATAAAGTAAAAGAGGAGGGAATTGTAGGAATTAGAAAAGTTCCTTTTTAAAGTTTCCTTTCTTGTTAAAGAATAAATGTTCTAATAACTTTGTTAAGCCCTATCCTATGTAGCTGTTAGACATGCCATGCTTACAGGCACATAGTACATTCTATGTCCTTGTACTTTTACCAAGGTATCTGTGCTGTACGTGCTCACAGGCATGTTGCAGCTCTCCATTACTTTTACCTGTTTAGAAAAGTTTTAAGTTGTTAGCCAATCGGGTTTTAGTTTAGACTATGAGGTCTGGCTCCAGCCAACAGAGATCAGATACAACAGTAAGGACGACCCCAAATACTTAAGGGAAACATTTATGTGTTTTCTTTTGTTCATTGTACTCTCATAGCATAATGGCTAGCGAGGGTACTGTTCCTGCAGTCCAGGAAGTAAAAAGTGCATTACTGAAAGATCCTTTGTCTCAGTGCTTATTTTTCTTTGAGGCACTGAGTATCTATTTCCAACACCACCAAAGCCCATTAAAATTATATGTAGTCCAAGATATTCCTGGCATATACATAGAAAGATAACATTGCCTCTAGAAAGGGGAACTGGGTGGCTGGGGGCTGGAGGTGGGGAGAATGAGGCTTATATTTCCTTTTATAGCCTTTTATAAAATTAAAAAATATATAAAGAGTGTATGTGAACAAAAATGAAAGTATTCCAGGCTGTAGCCCTAGAGCTCACCAGCAGGCTGGGTGTGGGATTTGCCCTACCCTGTTCTCTGTCAGTAGAACTTTGACACCTTTCCTGCTCAGCGTGGACAGTAGGGAGACAGCAGAATTCTGAGTCCACCAGCCCTTGATTTGCAGACTCTCCTTTCCTGTGGCTGCTGGAACTGATTTTCTGACATTCTGAACAGCTTGGATTTGGTGAAAAGCCGCAAGTCCCAGCGCAAGTACAGTGACGTTCCTTCCCACCTCCACCCTGCACGGTCTGCTTGGTCACTGTGCCAACCCACCTGAGATCCCTTCAGCAGACAGCACGTGGAAGTCCTCCGGCCCAGGGAAACGGGTGTGATGTTGATGCAAGGGCAGGGCATGCATAGGACGAACTGAGGTTGTCAGGCTGGAGGTCAGCCACTCAAAAGATGATTGACGAGCCCGAGTGGGGACCGGCCCAGAGAGGAAAATTAGCTAAGCCAACCCCACTCTCTCCCTCCAGGAGGAATACTTTGGAGATTGTCTCACTGAAACTCAGAGGAGAATGGAGTGGAGGTGCTGAGAGAGGCACCATGGAAGCAGGATTGTGTGGGCTGAGGGAGTAGCTGGTCATGAGGAGCTGCTGTGGCTCCCAAAGAGTTTTCCAGTTCCGGCTCCAGTCCATCTGCATCCCCACACTGAAGCTCTTTGTTTGTTTGTTTATAGCCTGAAGAAGGTAAGTTACTGGTCCTTGCTTTCCTGCCCCCCATGCCCCACAGTGAGGATGCTCAGCTCCCCCCAGCCCCACCCACTCCTTCCTGTCCCGTTTGCTCAGGACCCAACAGCTGTATGTCGACATCAGAAGATATTCTTATTTGGAGGTTGGGGGGATAAGCATGCAGGTGCCTCAAAGAAGCAGCCTCTACATATCCAATAATGGGTTTTGGTTTCCATTTGGTACAGAATGAGTGTTTCTGAACTGCAGGTGAGAGTTAGAAAGGGGACTGCTTTTTTGGGGGGGTTTTATTTTTTTGAGATGGAGTCTTGCTCCATCGCCAGGTCTGGAGTGGAGTGACGTGATCTCAGCTCACTGCAACTTCCGCCTCACGGGTTCAAACTATTCTCCAGTCTCAGCCTCCCAAGTAGCTGGGATTACAGGCATGCACCACCACGTCCAACTAATTTTTGTATTTTTAGTAGAGATGGGGCTTCACCATGTTGGCCAGACTGATCTTGAACTCCTGACCTCAGGTGATCCACCCGCCTCAACCTCCCAAAGTGCTGGGATTACAGATATGAGCCACTGCATCTGGCCTGGAGTGGTTTCTTTCTATACTGCTGTCCAAGCAGGCTCACTCTGTTTCCAGGGTCCGGGAATGTGCCTCCAATAATACGGTTTGCCTAGGGCCATTTGCCTAGGGTTTGAGATGGGTAGAAATGTTTGCACGTCTCGGCAATGATCATTCCCAATTTGGAGGCATGAGTCTCAGTCTCTCTGGGTCTCCTCTCCCTTTTTTGAAATGTTTTCCCCATGGTCTCCATCTCTCCATCCTGCCTTGCCCCGGAACCCACTGGATCTTGCTTGTTTCACCTGAAACTTGGTGATTATCAACTGTGCCCTCGACTACACTGCCACCAAGTCCTTCTCCATCTATAATCATGAGCTCTGATTCCTCTTGCGTCTGGCTGATTTTCACACCTCTTTTCCTGCTTGATATGTGCCCTGCCCCTTGTTTGAAGACAAGGAACATTTTACATAAATCTTGATCTTGTTTGCTTGGGCTGGGTCACGGGGAAAGCGAAACTCAGACTTAATTTAAGGCTGGACACAGAGTCAGCAAGACACAAGACAGCATCTTGACGGAAGGATGGCTTCGGTAAGTCCTCAGAAGGGTTTTAAAGCTTTTCTTTGAGTAGCAACCACCCTGTTAGTGATGATTATGTGTGTTCTGCTTGTTGGTCTAGAGCTCTGGCACAGAGGGCACATGGGCACACACCGAGGCCTGGGGGTCTGGCTCTCTCAGACACAGTGGGAAGGAACCATGGTGCTGGGTTATAAGCCCGGAGGCTCCTCGGCCTCAGCTGCTGCGTGAGGTCTGCTTCCACTGAGGCCAAAGTTTGGGTTTGTACTTTTCCAATCCCTCCTGTGGCCACACTCCCAGTGGCTGTGTTGAGCCTCCTGAAGGCAGCAATGGTGGGCTCAGGGAGAGCAGCCCTTGGTTCACCGTGCAGGCCACCTCCTCCGTCACACCGTGCTCAATGGGTGGACGAACTGGGGAGGGAGGGTCCAGGGCAAGGACTCCCACTGTGTGGGTGGCGATGGGGGCTGCCAGAAAGGGCTCTGTCTCCCTCACCTCTAGGCAGGGCCAGTCCCTCTCCGTTCCCTCCTTCCCTCCAATCCCTTCTTAGGTTCTTTCTTCCTTCAGACTCAATAGCAGCCTCATTTCCCAAATGCTTGGGGGTCCAGACACCATGCTAAACACTTTTATTTAATCCACATCAGGTAGTGAATAAGCAATCCTATGAAGTAGGCATAATTACTGCCAACTTCACAGATGGGGCGGAATGATATTCTGGTAAGTATTAGAGGGGACTGCCCAAAAGGCAGGGAGGGAATTTGAGCAAAGGGGGATCTGACTCTAAAGCTTCAACTTAAAAAAGAAAGAATGTCTTTAATTCCACGAGGAACATGTGAGCACATTCACCTTGTTTGAAAAACCAAAACTCTAGCCTGGGGAACATAGTGAGACCCCATATCTACAAAAAATACTAAAATTAGCTAGGCTTAATGGTATGTGCCTGTAGTCCTAGCTACTTGGAAAGCTGAGGTGGGAGGATCATTTGAGCCGGGGAGGTTGAGGCTGCCTGCAGTGAGCTGTGCTAGTGCCATTGCACTCCAGCCTGGGTGACAGAGTGAGATCATGTCTCAAAAAAAGCCAAAAGCTAAAAATCAAAACCAAAACCAAAACTATGAGCATAAAAGCTAACGTCCCCTTTGGCCATCCTCCCCAGCTGTGCAGCCTTTCCCCTCTGTACAGCCTGGTGTGTGCTCTTTCAAGTATTTTTTCTACGCTTTTGCAGACATATATGACTACCTTACAAATATTGGTTTGTAGCTTTGGGGTTTGTTGTAGGTTTTTTTTTTTTTTTTTTTTGAGACAGAGTCTCTATCACCATGCTGGAGTGCAGTGGTGTGATCTCTGCTCACTGCACCCTCTGCCTCCCAGGTTCAAGCGATTCTCCTATCTCAGCCTCCCAAGTAGCTGGGATTACAGGTGTGTGCCACCACACCCGGCTAATTTTTGTATTTTTAGTAGAGATGGGGTTTTGCCATTTTGGTCAGGCTGGTCTCGAACACCTGATCTTGTGGTCTGCCTGCCTCGGCCTCCCAAAGTGCTGGGATTACAGGTGTGAGCCACCGTGCCCAGCCTGTTGTAGTTTTAAATTGCATTCCCTGAGGACAATTCAGTTAGGAAATGTTTGAATCTTTTCCTTTATCTGCCAGCTTTTGGAATAATGTGGTAATTCTTTTCTGTCTTCCAAAGATGCCTACTGTGTTTTAAAAATACCCTTATGAACACATGGATTTTAACATATTTGATGTATTTCAGTCTATGTACAGCTATTATTATTTTTTGATGCTCCAATTATCCCTTCTTTGGTTAAGTTGACTCTTGACGCCTCTAGTCAAAGGCTTTACTTTTTTTTTTTTTTTTAATTTCAAGGTTTCTGTGGTGGACAGGTGGTGTTTGGTTACATAAATAAGTTCTTTTGTAGTGATTTCTGAGATTTTGGTGCACTTACATAAATAAGTTATTTAGTGGTGATTTCTGAGATTTTGGTACACAGTCTGAGCAGTGTCCTCTGTACCCGATGTGTAGTCTTTGTTTTTTTGAGATGGAGTGTCACTCTGTTGCTCAGGCTGGAGTGCAGTGGCATCATCTCGACTCAAGCTGCAACCTCTGCCTTCCAGGTTCAAGCAGTTCTCATGCCTCAGCCTTCTGAGTAGCTGGGATTACTGGAACCCACCACCACACTCAGATATTTTTAGTATTTTTAGCAGAGATGGGTTTCTACCATGTCGGCCAGGCTGGTCTCAAACTTCTGACCTCAGGTTATCTGCCTACCCCGGCCTCCCAAAGTGCTGGGATTACAAGTGTGGGCCACCACACCCAGTTCCAGTGTGTAGTCTTTTATCCCTCACTCCCTCCCACCCTTTCCCCTGAGTCCCCAAAGTCTGTTGTATGATTCTTATGCCTTTGTGTCCTCATAGCTTAGTTCTCACTTATGAGTGAGAACATATGTCTGGTTTTCCATTCCTGAGTTAGTCCACTTAGAATAATAGTCTCCAATTCCATCTGAGTTGCTGCAAATGAAAGGCTTTACTTTTAACTATAGCTCCTCACCAGATTTCCAGTTGGCTGGCACCCACACCGCTCTCAGCAGCAGTTCAACTCCTCTGTGGCCTGACTCAGCTGAGTTATGGGTAGGATAGGTGCCAGCTGGCACCAGAGCACACCAGAAGAAACAGAACTCATGTGTCAAGGGCTGTCTCCCATTCTGGGTGTGGCCAGGGCAACATTCCTCCCACCCATGTACCCCCAGATGGGCACTACCCTACCATCAACTCCAACCACACCCTGCTATCCCTCGCTTTAATCTTAGCCTGGAGCTCAGACTTCAGCTGCCCTGGGCTTGCCTAGGACATTCTGGAATGGTTAAGGGCATTAATGTTGGAAACATTCAGCCCTACACTTCACTCCTGCTCTTCTACTCACTAGACGAGTTACCTGACCTTCCTGAGACTCCATGTGCTCACCTGTCAAGTGGGGGTAATGATAGTTTTTACCCAAAGGAGTGGTGTAAAATGTGGGTGTATAATGTCTGACTGCCTCTGACATGTTGGACATTGCAAGTCAGAGCTCTATAACTCACCTGGAATCACCTGGGCTTGGGCTCATGGCAGGTGGCCTTTACAGAGGTGTTTTAGGCTTCCTTGGGAATCATGCAGTCACTTGCTGACAAAAACATACTCCATGCACAAAATGTGCTCACATCCAGCCTGTGCACCTCACTCCATCACACTTCTCTGCTGCAGTTCATCAAAATAACCTGCAAAGGTACTCTCTTCATCTCCTCCTTGTTTCCTGAAGAGCAGCCTTCCCAGTCCTGCAACCCCAGTAAATGAAGGGGGTTCCTACCCATGCGAGGAGAGCTCCCTCCTTCCTGTTTCCTGCAGGGGATGAGCACAGGGAATCTGCAGGCCGGGCTGGGGCTCTTGCAGGTCAGGCCCTAGAATGTTTCCTGCAGATGGCTCACCTCTGCCTGTCTCTGGTTTTTCTCTTGCAGTCCAGATCAAGACCAAGACCGAGACTTGGAGACCTGATTGAGATTTTTCGCTTTGGCTATAAGCACTGGGCCATCTATGTGGGAGATGGCTATGTGATCCATCTGGCTCCCTGTAAGTAAGGATGGGTTCTCTTTTTAAGCACAAGGATTGAGATCAAGAATGTGAAGAGATGCACAATTATGTGCTTGTCCTCACTTCAGGATCTAGCAGAATAGGCACTCAATACATAATGCTGAATGAATCGTGCTTTTTCCTGCTAGATGTAGCAACTGCTATTCGTCTTTTGCAGTAAGTTGGTGGAGAGATTATTGACCTTTATTCCATTACAGAGTGGGGTTCAGTCCGAACCAACTCATTGTACTTGGTGAGCACCGCTCCATGGGATCTCGTATGTGTTTATTGGTCTGAAGGTACAAACAAGAGGAAGAAGCCGTTATTTTCTTCAGATAGCTTACAACCGACTGCATAGTATAACGGAAGGAGTGCATAGGCCTCCCAACTCAACAGAACTAGTTTGGAATCATGGCTCCTCTGTTTACTGACTATGTGCCTTGAGCATGTGGCTTCATGTCACTAAGTTCAGCTGTACTTTCTACAGAGCAGGGATAAGAATCCCTATGTCTCAGTTTATGGAGGGAGGAAATGAAGGAATGTACAGGAAAGCACAGGTGCAGAGGCTGGCCAGGAGCTAAAGCAACCTCCCTTTCCATCTGAAGCTTCATGGCACCAAAGAAAATGACAAAATACTGGAAACGAGTCAAGTGCAAGACACCAGGGGATTAGTCAAGTAGAATAGATATACCTGCATATAATGGAATGCTATACAGCCATTACAATAGTTGCACAGCAGGTGTATATATACACACATCTACATATGCACACATAGATGTATATCTATCTACATATATAGATGTATATATGCACACAAGTATATAGATGTATATCTATCTCCATCTGTAGATGCTCTAAGTTTCACTTTCCCTGTGACCCAGCCCAGGTCTGTGTGTGTATGTGTACACATACAGATTTAATTTTTATAGAGCTTGTCATGATGAATCAGCGGCTGCTGACAAATGTTTAAGATTCTTGAGAGAAAATGGTGCATAACGCATATTATCAATATGACTAATAGGAAGATATGTATATGTACACACACAGACTTGGGCTGGGTCACAGGGAAAGTGAAACTCAGAGCATCTATAGATGGAGATATATATACAACTCTGTTTCAAGAGTTATAGAAATACTGATATATATGTGTATATACTTATATATGTGTGTATGTGTATATATGTATATACACATTTATGTCTATAGATGTGTATATAAGTGAAATAAAATCAAGCTAGAGAAATTTAAAAGATTTGTTGTATGTACAAAAGAACAGTTCTTGAATCCAGAGACTTTGAACTAAAATGGCAAGAAGCTTAGCTCACAGCGATGGTAGCTCAGTTTATAAAGTTATAGAAGTAAGGAAGTACATTGTTTTCTGTTGTGATGTGGTGGTGCGTGCCTGTAGTCCCAGCTACTTGGGAGGCTGAGGCATGAGAATCACTTGAACCTGGGAGGCAGAGGTTGCAGTGAGCCGAGATCACACCACTGCACTTCAGCCTGGGTGACAGAGCAAGACTCTGCCTCAAAAAGAAAAAAAAAAGGAGAGAGATCCAAGATGGCCGATTACTAGCAGCTCAGGATTGCAGCTCCCAGTGAAAGCACAGAGAGCAAGTGGATGCCACACTTCCAGACGAATTTTTGTTGCCCAAGGACTAGGAGATTCCCAGCAGAGGAGCACTAGGAGATTCCCAGCAGAGGAGCCCCACGGGTCACCAATGCGACCCTTTTGGCTGGCGCGGCTGTTTTGCCGGTGCCTCAGTGTGGCGGTTCTTGGTGCAGAGTAAATGGGACTGGGTGTTCTTTTGGTTGACATCTGGAGCTCCGGGAAGGCAGAGTCACCCATTCGGCTGATTGAAAAAGGGACTGAAGAGGGAAGTCAGACCACAGACTCCTGGGCAGAAAAGCACCACGAATCTCAATGCTGCTGTTTCAACCGGCACTGCAGGTTGCCGCAGTGAAAATTACATAGATTGTGGCACTGGGAATCAACAAGCTGGACGTCCACTCAGAGACCTAATTTGAAAGTCAGTAATTACAAAGATGACAGGTGGATAAATCCACAAAGATGGGAAGAAACCAGTGCAAAAAGACTGAGAACATTCAAAATCAGAATATCTCTCCTTCTACAGAGGATGGCAGTTCCTCATCAGCAATGGAACAAGGCCTGATGGAGAACGTGTGTGATGAATTAACAGAATCAGGTTTCAGAAGGTGGAAAATAAGAAACTTCTGTGAGCTAAAAGAACATGTTCTAACCCAATGCAAGGAAACTAACTAAGAACTTTGAAAAAAGGTTTGTTGAAATGCTAACAAGAATACACAATTTAGAGAGGAATATAAATGAATTAATGGAGCTGAAAAACACAATACGAGAAATCTGCGAAGTATGCACAAGTTTTAACAGTCGAATTGATCAAGCAGAAGAAAGGATATCAGAGGTCACAGACCAACTTAATGAAATGAAATGAGAAGACAAGATTAGAGAAAAAAGGGTAAAAAGGAATGAGCCAAGTCTCCAAGAAATATGGGACTATGTGAAAAGACCTAATTTACGTTTGATAGGTGTACTTAAATGTGATGAAGAGAATGAATCCAAGCTGGAAAATATTTTTCAGGACATTATCCAGGAAAACTTCCGTAACCTAGTAAGATAAGACAATACTCAACTCCAGGCAATACAGAGAATGCCACAAAGATATTTCTCAAGAAGAGCAACCTGAAGACACATAATCGTCAGATTTACTGGGGTTAAAATAAAGGAGAAAATACTAAGCGCAGCCAGAGAGAAAGGTCAGGTTACCCATAAAGGGAAGCCTATCAGACTCACAGCAGATCTCTCAGTAGAAACCCTACAAGCCAGAAGAGAGTGGGGGTTAATATTCAACATCCTTAAAAAAAGAACTTTCAACCCAGAATTTCATATCCAGCCAAACTAAGTT
>CAUYQU010005981.1:0-13597 GCA_963574635.1 Cheracebus regulus
CTTCCCATTTTTGTGGATTTATCCACCTGTCATCTTTGTAATTGCCAACTTTCAGATTGGGTCTCTGAGTGGACGTTCGGCTTGTTGGTGATGAAGTTTTTTCTGTTTCTTGTTTTTTCTTCGGCGGACGCCCCTTCCCCACAGAGCTGGGCCTTCCCGGGTTCAGCTGTGCTTGCTCTCAGTCCTCAGTACTTCCAATTGCTGTTCTCCTTGTGGGGATGGGACCAGCAGAGCCCGACTAAAAGGGCACCCAGTCCCGTATACTCCACACCAAGAAGCGCCACGCCGGGGTGCCGGCAAAACAGCCACGCCGGCCAAGAGTCAAGCTGGTGACCCATGTGGCTCCTTCGCGGGGAATCTCCCAGTTTGTGGGCATCAAAAATTCGTCTGCAATTGCAGCATCCACTCACTCTCTGCGCTTTCACTGGGAGCTACAATCCTGAGCTGCTGCTATATGGCCATCTTGGATCTCTCTCCCTCCTTTGAGCTTTTTATCTGTTGCATTTTCCCTATCCTCCATCACCCCACCTAGATTACTGCAACAGCTTCTCATTTGGTCTCCCTAGCTTCAGCCTTTCCTACTTCAATCTGTCCTTCCTGTGAATCCAGATTATTAATTATTTTATTTTTGTTTTACTCACATATATAGCATTGGGTACCTGGAATTTTTCTAAACATTATAAACATATTAATTCATTTAAACCTACTAGTAATCCTATAATATTGATGAGGAACCTGAGGCACAGGACAGATTAAAGTAACTTACTTAAGGCCACACAGTAACTTGTAAAAATCGAATGGAAATTAGAGAATCTAGCACCAGAGTTTATACTTTTTACCACTCCCTATACTGCTGCTTTCAGTGTAATGAGACAATCTCTACCTACTCCAGCCCCACTGATCTTTTCTGTGGATTATAAACTGCACCACTTTAGCATTTTTTTTGTATAATTTTTTATGCCTATTGATTTGGACAGTCCAACCAGGGTGTAAAATTCTCAAGGAGCAGCAACCACGTCTTATCCAAATTCTGTAGCCCTCAGAACCGCTAGCACAAATTAGGTACCTAGTAAATTGCCCAGTACTTGAACCAGCCTCTAAGGGTTAAAGTACCAAGTGATGGCCTTTATTCCTTTCATCGCAAGTTTTACCTCCACAACAGCACCCCTCCCACTCCATTTTGGGTAAGTTGATATATACCATTATAGGAAACTCATTCACTGTAATTAGAATGACTCATGTATCAAAATTCAAAGTTACTTTGAAACACTAGAAAACTGACTCAGGGAATATTTTAATTTATCAACTCAACTTCCTTGACGTCTGCCATCATATAATTTTAATGTGTTATTTTGCAAAAAGGAAAGAATAAAAATAAAAAGTTAAATTATTGTCAGTAACTTGCTGATTCAGAGTCCTATGCAGTATAATGTGATCTAGGGCATAATTTACAGTTAAAAGACTTGAATCCTATTACTTACTCTAATACCTTACTAGTTATATGTTTTTAGGAGGTTACTTAATCTCTCTGAGCCTGACCCTCTACCACCTCACTTCACGTACTCCTGTTTTCTCATCTGTAAATCAGGGATAATATTTGCCTTACCTCAAAGATGGCTTTGAGGATCAAAGAAGATAATGTATCTGAAAGTCTTGCTTAAACTCTAAAGTACTACATAAATGTAAATTGTAATATTATTCATAGTATCAGGTCCAAGAACCAAGGAATGTTAGTTTAGATTTTAGTTTTGTCTCTGTTCCAAGCCATGTGATCTGGATGAAGGCATTAATTTCTCTGTACTTCTTTCTTTTCATTTGTAAAATGAAACAGTTTACAGTTTTAACCCTTTGTGATCTATATCTCTTAGTTTGCTCCATATCCTGTTGCCAAATAACACAAAATCTGTTTTGTTACTGGACTTTTTCAAACCAAATGATTACCAAGGCATGAAGTGAATTATTTTATTATCGCCTTATATTGCCCCTTAGAATTTACATAAATCTTTTGCATGAATAAATTGTTTTATCTTCTGTTTTATATAATTATCAATTATGATATAGAAAATGCTATATTTACATTGTTTTACATAGAAAAGATTAAATTTTTTTCTTTGCATTGGTCAAAAATAAACAAAGAAATACATTTTTTTATAGTGTTCTTGAAGCAAATAAACTAATTTTGTACTGGGAAGCAGAACATTTCTTTGCTGCTCAGAATTAAAGCTTCAAAAGCATATGTGAACTCTAATTAATGAGTGTTTCAATAATAACATAAAGCACCTACAAATATATGTGTCTGTCTATATATATATATATATATATATATGTATAGTGTGTGTATGTATAGTTTTAAGTTTATTTTCCATGGAAAGCTTCAAGTAGAAGTCTTTAAAAAGATACATTAAACCTAAAATTAGAAATGTCTGACTCATGAGAAAGGGAAGTTACGAAAGGAGGAGAATGTATAACTTTGGAGATTAAATTGAAGGTAGAGGTGAAGCTCTTATTTACTTAACCATTCATTAAAAAAATTTGATTATCTTCAATGTGCCAGGCAGGTATAATGCTAGGCACTACTAGGGATATAAAAAAAATGAATAGACAAATCTCTGTTTTCAAGGGTTTTAGTATTGTTGCAGAAGCAGTCCTATATATAGATATAAGGCAATGTAAGTGCTGTGCTAGAGATATGCAGAGGGTGCCAAAGGAGCGACAGAAAGAACATCTATCTCAAAGTATAGGATCAAATAAAGCTTCCTGGAAGAAGCTTCCTAAGCTGAGTTTTAAGTGAGAAATAGAACTTATTCATGTTAAATGAGAATGGCCTGTATTCCAGGTAGTAAAAGAAGCTTTTATGAAAGTCTGGAGATAACAAAAAGCGAGGAGGATGCCAGAGGTCTGTAAGGTTTCCAATGCTTAGAGTATGAGGAAAGAGTAGCAACAGATAAAGCTGAAGAGGTAGGCAGTAGCCAGAACTTGAAAGGACTTGGTATGCCATGCTAAAATATTTGGATTTATCCTGAAGGCGACTGAGAATTATCAAAATAATTTAAGAATAACAGTGACATGATAAGTTTTCTCTTTAGAGAGAGAACCCATGGAATGTTATACAGCCATAAAAAGGAACAAGATCGTGTGCATTGCAAGGACATGGATGGACCTGGGAGCTGTTATCCTCAGCAAACTAACATAGTAAGAGAAAACCAAATACTGCATGTTCTCACTTATAAGTGGGAGCTGAAGAATGAGAACACATGAATCCATAGAAGGAAACAACACACACTGGGGCCTGTCCGTGGGGGACTAGGGTAGGGAGAGCACCAGGAAGAATACCTAATGGATGCTGGGCTTAATTCCTGGTTGATGAGTTGATCTGTGAAGCAAACAACCATGGCACATGTTTACCTATGTAACAAACCTACACATATACGCCAGAACTTAATATCAAAGTTGAAGAAAAAAAAACTTCAAATATTTTCTAAGTGATAGTCTTGTGCTACAGAAGTGAAATGTGAAATGACGGATGTATTATACTGCCTTACAATTTTGTTGGGAAAATTACAACAAAAATCAATACTTGATTCACTCTTCTTCGTTCTGAGAAGTGCTGCGTTTAATTATAAAATATATTTTGTTACTTATAAAACAAAATGCATTTGCTTTCATTAAAAGAAGAGTGAGATAAATCTTTTGTGTATGTGTGAGGCAGGGTCTCACTTTGTCACCCAGGATGGAGTGCGATGGCATGACCTTGGCTCACTGCAGCCTTAACCTCCCAGGCTCAAGCGATTCTCCCACCTCAGCCCCCAACCTGAAGTAGCTGGGACTATACCCACTTGCCACCGTGCACAGGCAATCTTTTGTACTTTTCATAGAGATGGGGTTTCGCCATGTTGCCCAGGCTGGTCTCAAACTCCTGAGCTCAAGCAGCCCACCTGCCTCGGCCTCCCAAAGTGCTGGAATTACAGGTGTGAGTTACAGTGCCCAGCCTAGAGAGATAGGTCTAATGAATAAAGGAAAGAGTCAAAATCAGTTAGGAATGTTGCTTTAATCTAGGTAAATAATAATAATAATGAGTTTCTGAAATACAGCAGTGGAGACTGGGAAGAAAAGGGACACAATTCAAGAGTTATATAAGAGGTAGAAGTGAGGAAAGTTGGTGACAAACTATATATGTGAGGAAGACGGGGATTGTAGGGCAGAGGAAGACCCCTGGATTTTGGGTTTTCATGAATTGTTGAGAGTGCAATTTAATGAAACATGGCATACAGGAGAAGGAATAGGTAGGGAGACAAGATTACGAGTTCAGTTTCAGTCATATAAAATTTTAGGTGTCTTTGAAATTTACAAGCAGAGATGTTCATTAGGCTGTTGGGTATCTAGGCTAGAGATAGATTTAAGGATATTTTTAGAGTGTGTAGATGAAGACATACTCACAGTGAGATTACTCAACAAAGGGCACAAAAACTTAGATCAGAATTTCAAGGATAGAGTCCTAAGATGTACCAATGTTTATGAACTAAATGGAAGAAGAAGAGCACCCGAAGAAGACTGAAAATAATTGTTTACAGTGGTATGGGGAAAGTCTGGAAGACAGTAATGTCACAGAATCTAAGGGAGCAGAGAGTTTCCAGAAGGGAGTTGTCACCAGTGTCAAAGGCTGCAAATGTTCACAGAAGATCAGGTTGGAAACGTGCCCACTGGATTTAGCAACTAGTAAGTTATATATAACCTTGATGTCCACAGCTTCAATTTCAGTGGCCTGAAAGGAATGAAATAAAAATGCAGTAGGCTGAGGAGTAGTAAGAAGTAAGGAAGCCCAAGGACATTTTCTTTGGCAGCCCCACAGATATTTTCTTTTGGGAGCTCATAGCAAATAGTAAAGTGTACCTGCATCCTCATTATATATAACTTCTCCCTGTAGTGTTTATTAAAATATTTCAAGCAAAAATAATTGAGTGAGTGTAAGCAATGAATGATTATTACTCTTCCAACTGGTTGTGCTATAAAGAAGAGGAAATAGTGGTAACTCTCCCCTCTCCCCATCTCTGTCTGTCTCTCTGTCACTGAAAAGACTTAAACATGTTTGAATACTGTTGGGAAGGAGCCAATGGAAAGGAAGAGGTTGAGGATTTAGAAAAGAGGGGAATACTCGATGGAAAAGGAACCACAAACAGGCAGAAAAGGTTGGGATCAGGAACACAAATGGAAGAATGGGATTTGTTAGGATTGGGAAACACCTCTTCCATTGAGGTGAGAATGGAAGAGTTAAGAAAGAACGCCATTGCAGAGAAGTTCATAGGTGGGGGCTGAATGGTAAGGACCAGGGAGTTAACAGTTCTTACATCATAACCCCAATTTTACCCCAAGAAAATTTTTATTTGGAGTAGTGAAAGTCTGAAGTAGTAGGTGAATGTAGTAATGGAAGGAGATGACTAAGACAAAGAAGAAGTCCTCATGAGACTGATGCTAGGGGCAGTGAATGTTTCATGCTCTTCATCTCTATTTTTTTTTTTTCAGATGGAGTCTTGCTCTGTCACCCAGGCTGGAGTTCAGTGGCAAGATCTTGGCTCACTGCAACCTCGGCCTCCCAGGTTCAAGTGATTCTTCTGCTTCAGCCTCCTGAGTAGCTGGGACTACAGGCACACACCACCAAGCCTGGCTAATTTTTGTATTTTTAATAGAGATGGGGTTTCACCATATTGGCTAGGCTGGTCTTGAACTTCTACCTCATGATCCACCCGCTGTGGCCTCCCAAAGTGCTGGGATTACAAGCATGAGTCACCACGCCCAGCCTAATTGATCTCTATTCTTATATCCCATTTCCAATCCATCAGGAAATTCTACAACTTTATTTTCAAAATATACCCCAAATCCAACCACTTTTCTCCACCTCCACTGCCACACCCTAGTTTGAACCATCACCATCTCTCTTTGATTATTGTAATAGCTTTTCCCACTCCACTCCACCCCTTCTCCACCCCACTCTGGCTTCTTTCAAGATTTTCTTTTCGTCTTTGGATTTCAGCAGTTTAAATTATATACCAAGGTATAGAGTTTTTGGTATTTATCCTGTTTAGTGTTCTCTGAGATTCCTGGATCTGTGTTTTGGCGTCTGCTATTAAATTCAGAAAATTATCAGCCATTATCACTTCAATTATTTCTTTTGTTCTTTTCTCTTTTTCTTCTCCTTCTGGTATTTCCATTATGCATATGTCATAGCTTCTTAATTTTCAGACAATTCTTGGGTATTCTAACTTTTTAATTTTTTTTTCTCTTTGCATTTCAGTTTGGGAAGTTTCTACTGAGATATTTTCCAGCTCAGATTCTTTCCTCAGCCATGTTCAGTCTACTAATAAGCACGTCAAAGACATTCTTCACTCTATCACAGTGTTTTGATTTCTAGCATTTCATTTTGATTCTTTCTTGGGGTTTCCATCTGTCTGCTAACATTACCTATCTATTCCTTTATATTGTCCACGATTTCCATTAAAATCTTTGGTATATTAATCATGCATATTTTAAATTTCCAGTCTGAAAGTTCCAAAGTCTCTGCCACATTTGAGTCTGGTTCTGGTGCTTTGTCTCTTCAGAATGTATTTTTTCCTGCCTTTTAGCCTGCTTTGTAGTTTTTTACATAAGGTATCAGATAAAACGAGTGTGAGGTTTTATGTTTATCTGGCTAGGAGTTAGGTGCTCTGTGTTTGCTGTAGTTGTGGTGCCAAGAGCTATAATTTCCCTAGTGACCTTGACCTTGGTTTTGTCTCCCCTGTTGGGAGTTTTTCTGGAGACTCCTTAAATAGGGTCTGAGTCTTGCCACTCTCACAGTTGTGATTCACTATTATACTGCAGTCCTGTTGATGTTGTAGTAAGGTATTGAAAATGTGAGCGTCCCCCTAAGAATGCGACTCACGAGTTTTTTTCTTTTCTTTTTTTTTTTTAACTCTCAAGCTGGTACATTCCCAGCTTATAGAAATTTGTCAATTACCACTTATTTAAGTGTTCCTGTCAGTTATTGACTCCAGTGGTTTTTGCTCCAGCTAAGTTAATCTGGACTTTGATTTCTCTGCATAACAGGAGCAGATTGGTAAGAAAAAAGTTTGACTGAAGTGAAATCAAGATAGAATAGGGAAGAAATATTGGAAAAAATATTTCTTTTGAAGAGTTTTGCTGTGAACAGGAGTAGAAAAAAAATAGCTGAAGGAAGATATGGGACAAAGATTTTGTTTGTTTGGTTTGGAGATTAAGGAAATCACAGCAAATTTGTTGCTGGGCATGATCCAATGGAAACTCGAAAATTCTAATACAGGAAGGAAAGAAAGAATTTCTGAAGCAAAGTCCTTAAGAAGGCAAGAGGAGATGAGATGAGAGCAAATGTACAAGTTATTATTATCATTAAAAATATTGCTGTTACTTTTTTGCTATTATTCCCTTCAGTACAAATATTGAAATGATCTTTGGTTTGATTCATGTGAATTTGTTTCTACTGTTCCATGCAGAATTTTCTAGCCATTTGCTGACCACCATCATAACCAGCCTTTCACTTTGATTAATCACAGTTTGGAGGCCAGGATGGAGCCTTAATCCTACCAGAGTCCTTCAGCATTTGGGATAGTTTTTAAAGGGAGGGGAGTCTAGAATCTATGATAATAGCTAATACTTTTATAGCATCTATGTGCCAAGCACAGTGATAAATACATATATCATATACATAAATTGGGTACATATTTATACACAACCTCATTGGGTTATTGTGATAAAGAGATGAGTATATATATGGCTCATCTTATTATCACAGTAACCCACAGACATATACGCTCTGTTATTCTCATTTTATAGATGGAGAAACTGAAATATACAGCTAGTAAATAGGGGAATCAAGAGATATGAACCTAAAGTCTTGGGCTCAGGAGTCTATATACTTAACCCCACCATAAATCTTTTCCTTTTCTGAGCAAGAATTCATTTAAGGCCCTAATGATAATGTCAAGGTTCACTGAGCTTAGTTCAGTCTCTGAAGAGAGGAACACAAGCTACATTTCTCATTACATTATTTTGACGAATCTTCATAAACCTCAGACAGACCCCTCAGATTAGTCTCATTTTCTTATGGCTCATTATTTATGAATTTGTCTTTGTTTATAAACAGGTAAAGTAGAATATGCCTTTTTCAAGATAAAGAATATGACTTTATTTTACAGTAGATTTACATTGTTTCTATGAGCACCCCAACCCCTCTTTTAAAAATGTTTTACTAAAGTATTACATTCAGAAAAGTATACAAGTCATAAATGCACAGTTAGATAAATCTTCACACAGTGAACAAGCCCATGTAACTAGTACCTAGATCAAGAACCAGAACATTATTAGCACCCCAGTGTCCTGTTCTTGCCAACTCTCAGTCATTAACCTCCTAAAGGTAACTACTATTTGTTTTCTATGTCTTTGAACTTAAATCTAATACTTTTAAATTAACCTCTACTTCCATTAACAATCTACACATTTCTTGCATGATTATTTTTTCCAACTTATTCGAGGATGAAAGCTAAAATTGTATCATGTCCTGCTCACCTAAATGAGCACATTTTGTTTTGAGTTTTTATTTGAACTACTTTTATGTCATAAAATAATAAATAATAATAGCAGCCACACTTACTGAGCACTTACTATGTGCCAGGTAAGCGTTTTTCTTGTCTAATCCCCATAACAACCCTAGGAGGGTGGTATTACTATGATAATTTCTATTTTCAAAAGAGGAAACTGTAGCACAGAGAGATTAGGTAACTTTCCAGTCCACACAGTTAAGCAAGTAGCACAATTGAGGTAATTTTTTTCTCCTTTTGAAATATGTTTGGCCATATGTAGATCAGACAGATATATCCTAGTTCATCTAGATGTACTCTTGTTATTTTAAGATTAGTTTTAATGAATTATTTAAGTACACTTATCTATTATTTCTGATTACACTTTAGTTGCAGTCCACACTGAATTTCCCATTATGCAATCAATTCAAAATTTAGAATCCATTATTAACCTTCTTGGATTTAATTGTGTCCTGTTTCATGTATCAGATTAACAGGTTGCTAAGTCCTGTTCCCAATATGTAGAATACAGAATATTTACATCACATCCCTAGAATTTTTTTCAAAGGCATTTTGGTTGATCCATATTATTGTCCCTTTTATTAATATGGTTTGTTAGGTATAATACTTTTGGCTGCAAATAAGAGAACACCCAAATAAACATATTTTAAACAGCAAAGATTTATTAATAAATCTCACATAACAAGAAGTCTTAGGTTAGGCAGTCCCAGGCTTGATTCTTTAGTTCATTGAGGTTATCATGGACGCTATTTTTCCTCATCTTTCCACTCTGGAACCTCCAGTGTGTTAGGATGATTCTTCTGATGGTTGCAAGATGACTGCAGCCATTCCAAGCATCACATCATGACATAGCTGTCATAATGTGAAGTAGGAAGAAAGGGGTGTTCAAGGGAAGCATGCCCTTTCCTTTTTCAGGGAAGAAACTTTCTGAGAAACCCCAGCAAACTTCCTCTTATGTCTCATTGGCTAGAATTGTGCCATGTGGCCACTCCTAGTTGCAAGACAGGCTGAGATGACAATAATTGACACTCTCAGCCTTTGTTGGGGAAAAAAGGTGTTTATTGGGCAATATGTTGTTAGATATGTAACCACCATTATGTGCTTCACATAGATAATTTACAGCTAACCTTAATTTCTTAGAAAGGGTATAGATGAAGAAAGTCGGCATTAACTACAACCATAGTATATTGGATGTGTAAGCTGAAATGTTGCCATCCTACGACTTGTCAGTCTGATATTCTTGATGCTACTGTATTTCCGAAGTCTCGCCATATGGTAGGACTTTCTAAGTGTGTCACAGTGAATTTGCTTCATATTGGCTGGAAGTTTCAGGAAGATAGAATTTGGTTTAATAGAAAGAAGGATATTTCTGACAGAGCTGTAAGATAGTTGTTTCCGGAAGGTCTGAAACACATATCACCAAAAGATTTAAGCAGAGTGCTTCAGTTTACAATAATAATAATAATAATAATAATTACAATAATAATATATAAATTCTGAATCGAGATACTCCACCTCCTGTCAAAAATCAATGGAATTTTATAGAGGGAATTCATGTAGAGCTTAGATAACGAGTTAGACTCTGTGATTTATAACCCTTTGTATCTTATTTCTTACTAAATACTCAAATAACTACTTATCTCTTACCATATTAAAAACAAATAAACAAAAATGCCTGTTCTTAAAAAATGTGCATGTGTATTTTCGTAATATTTTACTAATATTCTGTTGGTGCAAAAGTAATTGCTGTTTTTGCCATTAAAAATAATAGCAAAACCATGATTAGTTTTGCACCAACCCAATAATATTAAGTACATGCTTTATGGCTATGATATTATAAAACAAGGAGATCATTTTTTAAAAATTGAAGTAAAGTTGTTGAGAGCAAACAAATTATACCAGGTCAAGGTAAGCTGGGTAGATAAAAAATTATCTGTGTTAACAGGTGGCATAAAGGTTCAACCTGAAACTGTCATGAAATTGCAATTTTATTAGTAGCAAGAAAGGAAGAATGGTGAAAAAAGTACAATAATGGATAAATTTCAGCAGAAAATACTTACATAAAAATAAATATATTTGCCATCAGGTAGCGCATAGAGTGGATTTTGAGACACACAGGGGCTACCAGCTTAATGATAGCTTGTCAAGGTGATTTAGATGGAAAATATATGACAGATATGATTAAGTGAACTGGCATCCTGACAAATGTGGATCTGAGGAGCAAAAGAGAGAGAATATCCTAATGAAAGCCTGGTATCCCAACTGGATTATCATCTGTATTTGCTTCCTTGCCTGACACTTCCTTCTCTGTCTCCTCTTTATTTTCTCCTCCTGAAAACTCTCCTTACTTTTGTTTCTCTCTTTCTGCTCTCTTGCACTTTCATTTCTTTTTCTTATCTTTTCTTCATCTCTTCTCCTTGCCAATGATACCCAGTGATGTCTTCAGATGATTGTTCAGCATTCCTGGTGGCTGTAAGGTGACATATTTTTGGTTATGAGCAGGGTTGAAAAATGCATTAGTAGCAATATGTTTCAAGCAAAGGTTTTACTTTGGTAAATAATGAAAGTTTATGAATTTTAGTACAAAGATGAACAAATAGTTCTTGGACATAATAATTAGCTATGACTAAACTGAAGCAGTATACAACTCATACACAACTCATGCATGTTCCATATAGAGGAAGTATAGATATGGGGAACTGACAAGTGTACAACCAAAAAGTTAACTAGTAATTTATACATGCTGTAAGGAAAAAGTTCAAAATCCATGCTCCCTTGTCTCCTATATAAGCCAGTCACAATCTCTGTCTGATGACTGCCTCTCATAATTGTAGCAGTCTTTAAATGTAGTTGTCAGGACTACCTTCTGTCTCACTCTCATGATAGTGGATTGCATGTTTATACTGACTTGAATTCTGTTCATCTCTTGGTGTTTTCTGACTGTACGCTGTGTACAATGTAAGAAAAATTTAAATTGCTTTATTTCTATAGGTTAAATACATAAATAAATATGCTTTAATTAGATAGGAAATCAAAGTATCTAAGTAATAGTATCTAAGTCTAAGGAACTAGACAGTAATACAAGCAAAGGTTCTGTTGTTTAAAATTCACAAACCTGAAAGTATCTGTTTTTTTAAAAGGTAATTAATTTTAGAGGAGATAATTATTTTCTCTTAAAGATACCATGTTTGTCTCTGAGATACATATGAAAAATTCTGTTGACCAGTAACTAAAATTTTTACTTGTGTCAATATTAGTAACTGTTTCAGGCTACTTATGCTTAACACTATGTTTCTTAGAATATCTAAAGGTTGTACTTTATTTTACAGAAAATTTTCAGTCTGCAATGTGTTCAATACAAATGTGTACTTACTTGATATAATAAAAACCATGTGAATCCCTGTAAAAGGAAAGATATGGCCAAAGAAATAAATGGTACAATCATACCTGTCTATGAAACAGCATAAAATCTGTTTGCCAAGCCAAGAAGTACAACTTTTTTTCTAAATATTGGCTATTGAAAACAGATGTGACTTAAATTTCTCTAAACAGCACCATTTGACCTACTACTTCTAGTGGGCACATTTGTAATGTTGGGTAGTTGAATGTTCAGTGGAGGATTTTGGTCCACTGAAGTTGTTTCCATATTTAAACCTGTGAGTGAAACTTTTAAAGTACCCTACTATGTTTTTACCTAAAAACTACATTATGTTTTCTGATGTTGCCCTTTCATTCCTTTTAGCAATATGTTTATGTAGTAGAATCAGTGTGTCATATTTTACATTAGGAGAAAATACGCTCTACAAAGGGCAAACAGCTTCCTTTTGGTTTCTGTGGACCTAATCTCATCAAGGAAATTTCCCCTTCTTGCCTATCACCTCCAAACCCAAACATACTCAGGTATTCAGAGACCTGGGATTCAGACAATCTGAAATCTCACTCTACGGAATCTCTGCATTTAGGCTGGTGGTGGGTTAAAATAGTTCTCCTTTTCTTGGAATTGCAGTTTCTGTGCATGTTTATAGGTCCTGTGACTTGACTTGTAAGAAAAGTTCCTACTGAGTTTCAGACTCTAGAAAACTTTTTCTTAGTTCAGACTGGGGAGGGGATACTGCAGCCATATCCCGAGCAAAATGGCTCTCCACAGCGTTCTTGGAATTATCAAAACATCATTAAGAGTTGGGGCCCTCTGGGTGAAGTGGCATGTGCCTGTAATCCCACCTACTCAGGAGGCTGAGATGGGAGAGTCTCTTGAGCCCAGAAGTCCAAGACCAGCCTGGGCAACATAGTGAGATCCAGTTTCTACGAAATATAAAATAATAATAATAAAGGAGCCAAGCTTGGTGGTACATACCTATAATCCTAGGTACTTGGGGGGCTGAGGTGGGAGGATCACTTGAGTCTGGGAGGTAGATGCTGCATAAGCCATGATTGTACCATTGCAATCCAGCCTGAGTGACGGAGCTAGGAGCTAGGCCCTGACACAAAAAAAGACAAAGAGAGAGAGAGAGAGAGAGAGAGAGATGCAGCTGAAGTGCCTGCTACCCCTAGTGGCCTACTAGTGGGGTGACTGTTTATCTCTCTAAATCAGTGCGCATTGGGAGTGAAAAGATGATCTGAAAATACCACATACGTTACAAGGTATTTTGTAAGAGACCACATTCACATAATTTTTATTATGTATATTCTTATAATTACCCTATTTTACCATTTTTAACTTTTGTTAGTTTAATTTTTACTTTTTGTTAGTTTCTTACTATGTCCAATTTATAAAATAACAGGGTGCCTATAGCCAACAACGGTTTATTGTCCATTTAAAAATAATTCAGAGTATAATTAGATTATTGGTAACACAAAGGAAGGATAAATGCTTGAGGTGATGGATACCCCATTTATCTTGATGTAGTGATTATGCATTGCATGCCTGTATCAGAATAGCTCATGTATCCTATTAGCTCATATATACCTATTAGGTGCCCACAAAAATTAAAAAT
>CAUYQU010005984.1:0-51129 GCA_963574635.1 Cheracebus regulus
TCACCTATGAGTGAGAACATGCGGTGTTTGATTTTCTGTTCTTGTGTCAGTTTGCTTAGAATGATGATTTCCAGATTCATCCGTGTCCCTACCAAGGACACAAATTCATCATGTTCTATGACTGTATAGTATTCCACAGTGTATATGTGCCACATTTTCTTTGTCCAGTCTATCACTGATGGGCATTTGGGTTGGTTACAAGTCTTTGTTGTTGGAAACAGTGCCGCAATGAACATATGTGTGCCTGTGTCTTTATAATAGAATGATCTATAGTCCTTTGGATATATACCCAGTAATGGGATTGCTGGGTCAAATGGAATTTCTATTTCTAGACCCTTGAAATATCACCACACTGTCTTCCACAATAGTTGAACTATTTTACATTCCCATCAACAGTGTAAAAGTGTTTCAATTTCTCCACACCCTCTCCAGCATCTGTTGTCTCCAGATTTTTTGATGATTGCCCTTCTAACTGGCATAAGATGGTATCTCAATATGATTTTGATTTGCGTTTCTCTAATGACCAGTGATGATGAGAGTTTTTTTCATATGTTTGTTGGCCACAAATATGTCTTCTTTTGAATAGTATTCATATCCTTCGGTCACTTTTGAATAGGTTTACATTTTTCTTGTAAATCTGTTTTAGTTCTTTGTAGATTCTGGATATTAGCTCTTTGTCAGATGTGTAGATTGCAAAAAATTTTTCCCATTCTGTTGGTTGCTGGTTCACTCTAATGATTGTTTCTTTTGCTGTACAGAAGCTCTGGAGTTTAATTAGATCTCATTTGTCTATTTTGGCTTTTGTTGCCAGTGCTTGTGGTGTTTTAGTCATGAAGTCCTTGCCCATGCCTCTGTCCTGAATGGGATTGTCTAGGTTTTCTTCGAGGGTTTTTATGGTGTTAGGTCTTACGTTGAAGTCTTTAATCCATCTGGGGTTAATTTCAGTGTAAGGTGTCAGGAAGGGGTCCAGTTTCTGCTTTCTACACACTGCTAGCCTATTTTCCCAACACCACTTATTAAACAGGGAATCCTTTCTCCATTGCTTGTTTTTGCGAGGTTTGTCAAAGGTCAGATGATTGTAGATGTGTGGTGTTTCCTCCAGGGCCTTTGTTCTGTTCCATTGGTCTATATCTTTGCTTTGGTACCAGTACCATGCTGTTTGGATTACTGTAGCCTTGTAGTATAGTTTGAAGTCAGGTAATGTAACACCTCTAGCTTTGTTCTTTTTGCCTTGGCTATGTGGGCTTTTTTTGGTTCCAAATGAAGTTTAAAGTGGTTTATTTCCAGTTCCGTGAAGCAGGTCATTGGTAGCTTGATGGGGATAGTGTTGAATCTATTAATTACTTTGGGCAGTATGGCCATTTTCACAATATTGATTCTTCCTTACCATGAGCATGGAATATTTTTCCATCTGTTTGTGTCCTCTCTTATTTCCTTGAGCAGTGGTTTGTACCTATTTGACATGATTTATCTCTATTTGATACATTTCTATTCAAATATTTTGCTCAGATTATTAGATTTTTAAATCTGATTATTAGATTTGTTTCTATAGAGTTATTTGAGTTCCTTATACATTCTGATCATTAATCCCTTGTCAGATGCATAGTTTGCAAATATTTCTTCCCATTCTGTGGGTTGTCTCTTTACTTTGTTGACTGTTTCCTCTTTGTGCAGAGGCTTTTTAATCTTGATGTGTTCCTGTTTTTACATTTTTGCTTTGGATGCCTGTGAAGACTTGAATCGAAATCTCAAAGTATTAAACCACTAAAAGAAAACTGAAAAGTTCTACAAGGAATCTTTGCCAGTCCAATTTTCTATAGAATTTTACAGTTTTCATTTAGTGGTTTAATACTTTGAGATGTTTAAGTTTTCAGTACTTATTGATTGGATTTTATATATAGAAAGAGAAAAAGGTCTTAGTTTCATTTTTCTACATTTGTAGATCGAGTTTTACCAGCATCATTTATTTAACAGGCTGTCCTTTCCCCAATGTATGTTCTTCAAACCTTTGTCGAAATACATTTGCTGTACATCTATTGATTTATTTCTGGATTCTCTATTTTGTTCCATTGGTCTATGTATCTGTTTTTGTGCTAGTACCATGCTTCCATACTTTTTTGGTTACTATACCTTTATAGCATAATTTGAGCTCAGGTAATGGGATTCCTCCAGTTTTATTCTTTTTGCCCAGGTTAGTTTTAGTTATTCTAAGTCTTTTATGGTTCCATGTAAGTTTCAGGATTTTAAAAAAAATTTCTGTGAAGGAGAAAAGAATTTCAGTTTTGACTATTAAGTGTTTTACTAGCTGTGGCTTTCATTGTGTTTCATATATGGCTTTCATTGTGTAGAGATATTCTTTCTTTACACAGATTTTTGAAGGTTTTCTTTTTCAGTTATGAACTGATATTGAATTTTATCAAATGCTTTTTCAGTATCAATTGAAATAGCCATATAGTTTTTATCCTACATTTTCTTTATATGAAGTATTATATTGATTGATTTGTGTATGATGAATCATCCTTGAATTCCTACAATAAATTCCAGTTAGTCAAGATGAATAATTTTTTAATGTGTTGTTAAATTTGGTTTGTTAGTATTTTGTTGAGGATTGTTGCATCAATGTTCATCAAAAATATTTGCCTGTAGTTTTCTTTTTTTTTAATGTCTTTGTCTGGCTTTGATATCAAGATAATACTAACCTGGTACAGTAAGTTTGGAAGTACATATCTTGGTGCTTCAGTGTTGGATGCATGTGTGTTTATTATCAATGTGTTTTTTTTGTTGTTGTTGTTGTTTTTTTGCTGAATTGAATTTTTTTGCTTTGTCATTATATAATGAACTCTGTTTTATCTTGAAATCTATTTGTCTGTTATAACTATAGCTTCTTCTGCTCTTTTGTGATTTCCATTGGAATGTCATACCTTTTTCCATCCATTTATTTTTTGTCTCTATGTGTCTTTACAAGTAAAGTGTGTTTCTTGTAGGCAACCGGTTATTAGGTCTTGCTTTTTTCTTTCAACCCATTCCATAATTTTGTGTCTTTTGATTGGAAAGGTTAACCCATTTCCATTCAATGTTATCACTGATAAGTAAGGACTTACAACTGCCATTTTATTTGTTTTCTGGTTGCTTTATGCTCTTTACTGTCTTTCCCTTTTCTTTTTTTCTGTCTTCTTTTTTGTGAAAGTGATTTTCTCTGGTGGTATGTTTTAATTTCTTGCTTTATTGTTTTTGCATATATGTTGTTGGTTTATTTTCTTTCAGTTTTAACTTCTATTTTAGGTTCAAGGGTACATATGCAGGTTTGCTATATAGGTAAATTGTGTGTCCTGGGGTTTGATGTACAGATTTTTATTTTTTTTTTAATTTAAAGGTTCCATGAGGCTTGTAACTCATATAACCCATATTTGTAAACTTATGATAAGTTAATGCTTGTTACAAAAGTAAACAAATTAACAAACAAGCAAAGAGAAAACTAACAAGAACTCTGCACTTTAGCTTTACCTTCCACACCAACTTTTAAAGTTTATGTTATTGCTAATTATATCTAATTATATTTTCTATGTCTTAAAATGTTTTTGTAGTTATTTTTGGTTAGTTCACCTTTTAGCCTTACTACTAAAAATAGCAATTTACACACCACAATTAAAGTGTTTTAATCCTCTGTATTCGTTGTGTTCTTACTGTTACCAGCAAGTTTATCTTTTAGTCTTCCTACTCAAAATAGCAGTTTACACACGGCAATTAAAATGTTATAATATTCAGCATCTGTTTGTGTCCTTATCATTACCAATAAGTTTTGTACTTTCAAGTGATTTCGTATTGCTCATTAATGTCTATTTCTTTCAGATTGAGGAACTTCTTTAGCATCTCTTGTAGGATAGGACAGATATTCATGAAATTTTATTTTAGCTTTTTTTTGCCTTGTGAAGTCTGTATTTCTATTTAAGTTTAAATAATATTTTTGCTAGTTATAATATTCTAAAATAAAAAGTTTTATTTTCTTCAGCACTTTAAATGTATCACGCCATTCTCTAGGGCTATATTATTTCCACTAAGGAATCTGTTGCCAGACATATTGGAGCTCCTTTATATTTTATTTTTATTTTCCATTGATTCTTTAGAATCTTTTCTTTATCTTTGACTTTGGGAGTTTGTGAAGTATCTTGAGGTAGTCTTACTAAAATTAAATTTACTTGGTGTTCTGTAACCTCCTTGTAATTGACTATTGATGTCTTTCTCTAGGTTTGGAGATTTCTTTGTTACAGATAAATTTTATACTCCTATCTCTCTCTGTACCTCCTCTTTAAGGCCAGTCCCTTTTGAGGCTATTTTCAAGCTTCTGAGAGTGTTCCTCCTTATTTTTTAAGTATCTTTTCTTTTGATTTTTCTCATTGTGTATTTTCAAATAGGCTTCCTTCAAGCCCACCAACTCTTTCTTCTGCATCATCAATTCTGCTGTTCAGAGACTCTGAGGTATTCTTCAGTTTGTCAATTGAATTTTTCAGATCCATAATTTCTGCTTGACTCTTTTAAATTATTTCCAGGTCTTTGTTAAATTTATCTTATAGAATTCTGAATTCCTTCTCTGTGTTATCTTGAAATTTGTTAAGCTTCTTAAATACTGCTGTTTTAAATTATCTGCCTGAAATGTCTCATATATCTGTCACTCTGGAATTTGCCTCTCATGTCATATTTGGGTTTTTTTTTCTTTTTTTTTATGAGGTCATGTTTTTCTGGATAACTTTGATGCTTGTGGATATTTGTCAATGTTATTTACAGTAATCTTCACAATATGGACTTGTTTGTACCCATTTTTCTTGAGAAGGATTTTCAAATCTTCAAGGGGAGTTCAGTCTTGTGATCTAAGTCTTTGGTCACTTCAGCAGTAACTGCATAAGGGGTACCCAAGCCCAGTAATGATGTGACTCTTGCAGACTCAATCTTGGTGGTCTTGGGTAAGATGCTGAAGAATTTCCTGGATTACCAGAAAGAGTCTCTCTTCATTTCCCTTACTTTCCACAGGTAGCTCAGCACAAAGAGGCTCCAGAGTTGCAGGAGGAGTGATGCAAACACTCCAGCAGGTATCACGACTGGGACTATACTGGGTCACATTGGAAACAAAAACAGTAGTGGGTTTCATCCAAGGTCTGTGACTATTATTTCCTGACTACCACTGATGTTTATTCAAGGTTCAAGGTCTCTTTAGTCAGAAGGCGATTTATTCTGCCAGGAATAGTCTTTAGTTTCTGGGAAGAAAGTTTCCTTCTGGACCAGAATGTGTCTAGAAATGCCATCCAGGTGCTACGGCCTGAAATGGGGGCTTCAGGAATCTTCTTAGTACTTTATTTTACTGAAATTGAGCTGACAGTGAAGTTGCAAGACAAAAAGGGCCTTGTCTTTAGGACTCTTACTTTATCCTCAACTTGGAGAGTTTGATTATTAAATATCTTGAGGTAGTCTTAGTTGAGTTAAATCTGTCTGGTGTTTTAGAACCTTCTTGCACTTGAACATTGATATATTTATCTAGGTTCCTCGGTTTGGAAAGCTTTCTGTTATTATCCCTTTGAATAAACTTTGTGCCCCTATCTCTCTTCCCTCTCCTCGAAGAGCTATGAACTACACTGCTTGGAGTTGGAGACAGTGTAATGTAAGCACTCCTTTGGCCACAACAGCAAGTTTTTCACTGGATTTTATAAACTTGAAAGACAGTTTCAGCCATGAGGACTGAAATTCTTGGGCAAGTTCTAGTGCTGTGCTAGGCTTAAAGACAGTTAATTTGAGGTACATAAAAGAAGGCTCAACAGAACTCGCCAGAGATTGCTCCCCATCCCCAACAGAAACAGAAGATTGAGCAACTTTCCAAACCAGAAATCAACATAATAAGGTGATGGATGGAAGCTGAGATCCAGCAGGACCCACTACCATGCATTAAAATGCACCAGAGTCCTAAATAAACATGTCTTCCCATGTGACATTTAGATATAGGCATACAAAGTGTAATGCTTAAGTCAATGCAATTGAGATATTCATCACATAAAACGTGAACCATTGCTTTGTGTTAAAAAGCATTCAAATCTATTAAACGTTCAAATCTATTAAAAAGCTATTCACATTATATAGAAAGCTATTCAAATATATAATTTATTATATATTTCTAACTATAGTTTTCCTATTGTGCTATTGGAACCTAGAAATTGGTTTTCTATATAGCTATACTTTTGTACCCGTTCATCAACTCCTATTCATTCCCCACAGCCCTGTTACTCTTCAGAGTCTCTAGTAACCACCTTTCTATTCACTACTTTCCTGAGATCAGTATTTTTAGGTTCCAAATATAAGTGAGCAGGTGTGATATTTGTCTTTCTGTGCCTGGAATTTTTCACTTAATATAATTTTTTTTCCAAATTCATGCATGTTGCTTCAAATGACAGGATCTTACTCCTTTTCATGGCTGAATAGCATTCTATTGTTTGCTTGTTTGTTTGTGTGTGTGTTTCTGCATAAGCCACATTTTCATTACCTACTCATCCACTGATGAATATTTAGGTTGATACCATACCTTGCTACTGTGAATACTGTTGCAATAAACATGTGAGTGCATACGTCTCTTCGATACACAGATTTTCTTCCTTTTGAATTTTATAACCAGCAGTGATATTGCTGGAATCCAAGTAAACAATATTATAGTTCTGAGCCATACTAATCAGCTTACCAGTAATTTGGTTACTTACCTTGGGTCACCAATATAATATGGCACACAGTCTTGTAGTTACTCCAATAGAAGGCTTAAAAATGTATTAAGCATTGGTAAAATCAAAATAAGGAAAAATTAAAGAAATCTATATACTCTAATAGAATTATATATATATCACCATTCTAGTTCTTAATTAGCATGAGTGGTACAGACTATTATTTAAAACAGGTTAATTGATTAATATATTTAAAAATATCTAAAGACAGTTATTTACCTTTATACAGCATAGAAATTTCCCAGATAATATTGACCATCTTATTCCATTATAGTTCTTTAAATGTTTTCTAAATCCCAACACAGAAGATCCAGTGTGAATTTCTAAGCATGCTGAGGAAATGTTATGGTCCTATTTCTTTCAGTGTTGACACAGACCAAATCGGAAATCAATTAGTAATTGTAAATCTATTATTCACCTGAGCAGTTCACAAATATCATGACAAATTATTTAATGATTTGTAAATTTATATGGAGATTGCTAAACCTAAGAATGATTCAATGTGTGGATAACAGCTGTGAAATCTCTAAGATAACTTAATGAAAGCAGCCATTCTGTCAACATTGCTATACAAATTGTGCGATTAAAGCTGGTGAGAATGATTTAAGAGATTTGGTGGTTTCCTTCATTTAACAATTATTTACTTAAGTTTACTGTATGCCAAGAATTTTGCTAGGTGTCAGGAATTTAGGGTTGGATAAGAAATAGGCACTACTTTAATGAGACCATTATTTAATGGGAGAGACAAATGCAAACAAATAATTACAGCACAATGAGATAAGTGCTAAAATGAAGGATTGCATAAGGTACCATGAAAGCACAGAGGAGGGACATCCACAATGTGCCTGCTTTTTGAGGGGAGAAAAATCATAAATTTCACTGAATAGTGTTCAGAAGGTCTTTTTACAATATAGGGAAGAATTAATCAATGAAGACAGAAGTATGGCTCATGCTTTAAGATAATTATAGCACAGGAACTTCAATAAATGTTATGAGACTTAAATGAAGACATCTTCTCATACCCTCATTTAAGGCTTCACAAAAAGCATTGCTTACAGGTCTGTAGGTGTAGATCTAATTTATATACAAGTGATACTGTTTTTTCAATACAGAAAAATTATTCGAAGACAATGATAGAAGTAAAATGGTATGAACAGTGATCTATTTGATTGATAGAATGACTGGAGTATCTATATATTTCAGGCATTTTTATCATAAAAATAAATTGCTTTCTATATTATTTTAAACTCAATACCATTAAACACATTTAAACTCATATAACTCTTCAGAAGAAACTTGTTTTCTTCTTTGCATATGCATTTTCTATAATCAATAAGTGGCAGCTAAGTATTTTTTGTTTGTGTGCACATACCTGCATCCTAATACACACACACAAACACACACGGAGAAAATAGACTGATACACACCAAAGTATTACTAGAAGTGTTTGATTTAGATTACACATGACATTTTAATCATTGTGCTTTTTTATTGTTATGTATCTTCATAATTAACATAGTGTACTTTTATAATCAGAGAAAAATTTTAAAAATTAGTCAGCAGAAAACAAATGTGGTTATCATAAAACCTAAACTGCCACGCTGTGATGACAAAGATGTCATGGTTTTCTCTATTGACTGATAAATGCATATGACAAATAATTAAAATCTTTGTAAATGATTAGACCGTGATTGTATTTGTATATATACTGCTATCTTCACTTTTTAGAAGTTTTGGCATATTAGTCTGAGGAAATTTCTCTCCTTCCCATGCCCGCCTCCCCCAAAAATTAGGTAATAGGAGAGTTAATTATGCTATAAGACGCGAAAGAGCCCTTTTACTGGCAGCATAAACCCTTTCAACCACAACAGTGAGATTATGTACCTAGTCGAGCTTTATACAACACAGATGTATTTTTATACATAGATTTCAAGAATTATAAAATGATATAACATTTTCTTTGGTATCCCTGATTGTATTTTCCTCTCATTTTGTCACTCTGCATTACAAAATTATACAAAGCATGCTTTTTGGCTTATGTTTTCAAGATTCTGATATTTATTGTTTCATCAAGAAACTAAACACTGTGATTTGAAGAAGAGCATTGCCATAATTAAACACTAGTGCTAATCAGTGGATGGCAGCTTCAGAGTACCTAGTTGAGAATCCTGGAATAAGTAAAGAGAGGCCACTGAAAATTCTGCTCCTTAAGACCCCTTTCTCTAAAAGGGTGTTTGTAATGAATGGTGCATAATTGTAACTTCAAAATTTTTATGATGAGTAATTATTTTTACTATCATGCACCTATAATTAATAGTAAATAATTTTTTAAATAAATAATTTTTTATTTTGTGTTTTGCATTCTTTTTGTGATTTTTACCCTTTACATAATTTATGATGTATTTTTTCTATTTTAAAATAGATCTTACTTTTTCAGTAATTAGTTCAAAAACAGTTTTGTATTTTTTCTTCTGAAAATCAGTTAATACTTTACTTTGTTGATTTTGTTATTCTCTATTTTCTATCCCATTGATATATATTCTTATGCTTGATACTTTTTAAAAGACACTCCTTTTCTGAATTTATAGTTATTCTTTGAGTCACTCCTAAATTGGTTGTTTAGCTCATTAGTTTTCAGCCGTTCTTCTTCTCTAATATTGTGGGTAGGTCAATACATTTGCCTTGAAGCATTGTTTTACCATCTTTCACCAGTGCTGAGTTTTGCTGCTTTTGCCATCATATATTTTTATATAATTTTATTTTCTATGATAATGTCTTCTTTGCCCCAGGTGTGGGGCATAGGGTAGGAGGGGGGGGTGAGGATTAAAATCTGTTAGTGCTCAACAAGCTACAAAGTCCGGCTCTTGCAAAATCAATATGTCAAATTACACAATTAAAATATAAAATGATATCAAAATATGTAAATTTATAAAATAATATAACACTCAGCTGTGATGTGAACATCTGGCACAAATCATTTTGGAATAAACAGAGTTAAAGTCTTCCAAATTTCATGTAAATACTCTGAAAAGAGTCTGTTAAATATATATGAAAGTTGTATAGTATAATGTTTCTATAAATGAAAAAGATTGCATAACTTCAAAATAAAATAGGAAAAGGGAATAATTATTATTCTTTCTTTTATTCTTTTCTAATATTGTGTTTAGGGCAACACATTTCCCTACAAACATTGTTTTATTTTCTTTTACCAGTGTTGAGTTTGGGTGAACAACAAGTATATGGTATAGAATATTTTAATTTCAAGAGTTTATAATGTTCAACTTGAATTATTTATTTCTTACTTAATTTAACTATGATAGAAAATATGCTCTTTGATAAAGATGACTTAACATTTGTTGGTCCCAGCTTAATATTAATATCATGTCTTAATATATGGTCAATTTTATAAACATTTAATGGATGCTAGAAATCCATATGAATTATCCAAATTTTGGTGGAAGTGTTTATACAGCAATTAAATAGTATTTATTAATTTACTGTCTAAATATTTCTATTTGCTTACTGAATCTTTGTCAGCTTGAGTTTCAGTGGTCAAAAAACAATGCATTTTTTTTTCAGCTTGAGCTACAAAAATTTCTGAATAATAAAGGTTTTTCAAAACCCTCACTGTTAATTCTTTCCTTCTTTTTTTTTTTTTTTTTTTTTTTTGAGATACAGACTCACTCTGCTGCCCAGGCTGGAGAGCAGTGGTGCAGTCTCTGCTCATGGCAGCCTCCGCCTCCCGGGTTCAAGCAATTCTCGCAATTTTCCTGCCTCAGCCTCCTGAGTAGCTGGGACTACATGTGCGCTACCACAACTGGCTAATTTTTGTATTTAGTAAAGACTTGGTTTCACCATGTTAGCCAGGCTGGTTTCAAACTCCTGACCTCCCAAAGTGCCAAGATTAAAGGCATGAGCCACTACGCCCTGCCAACTCTTTCCTTGCAGTATGATCAACGTTTGCTTTGGGTATTTTGAAGTTATGTTTTACTTACATATAATTATTTAATTATTATTGTCTAATCAATTGAAACATTTCTTACTATGTAATTATCCTGTTCTCTTGATCAAAAAATTTTTAAGTTTAGATCTATATGTTTATGCTTCTTCTATTTGAACATTATATTTTTAATCAGTTTTTCAAGTTTCTTATTTATTCATTCATTCATATGATTATTATTTGTTCATATTAAATCAACTATTCATTTGTTTGTCTCTTGTAAACATCATAGATTCGTTTTTTATTAATTAGTTGAATACCTTTACTGCATATTTTAGTGTATTTAGATTTATTGATTTTTATATATTAATATTTAAGACTCTTTTTAAAGAGTATTTACACGGATCTTAAAAGGCTTTAACACTTGACTGGAGTCTAGAATTTTTTATGACTGATATTCATATCTGAGATTTATATTATTTCATAAATTATATATTTCGATATTATTTTATACTTTAATTGTGCAATTTGGCATATTGATTCTGCAATAAGAGTCTGCTTTGTAGTTTGATGTTTGAGTACTAACAGATTTTAATCCTCACCCCTCCCTCTTGCCCTACTCCCCATACCAGGGGAAAAATGAAAAGAACTCTCAGGTGTTCCTTCCTTTGGCACTGAGCAAGAGATTGAAACCTACAAGCCACTACCTGCACAAAGGAACTATCACCATCAACATCCTAAATATAATAAAAATTCCAAGTCAACCTTTATTCCTTTCTTTCTTAAGAGACTTTTGGATCATCATGGGAAGCCTGCTTTAATCTTTTCATACCCTCAAGAGGTGGAGAGACAGACAGAGCAACATTATCAGTCTTAACATCTAAACCAAATTTGGGGTGGTTGTTCATCCTACTTCTGCAGGTGGTCACAGCAAACTATTAACCATTATCTTATTCTGCTATTCTTTCTTGCTTTTCAGATTTCCCTTCAAGGAATTTTCCTAACATATTTTGGGATGGGGTTTTACTTTTTATTTTCCTGAAGATTAACAATATTGAACATCATTTTATATGATTATTGGTCATTTATTTTTCTGAAATATCTATTCAATATTTTTGTCCATTTTTATCAGACTTTTGGTTTTTTAAGTCTTCCCTCCCAGCTTTACTGAGATATAAATGAAAAACAAAAATATATAAATTTAAGACATAAACACGATGGTTTGATATACATATAGATTTTGAAATGACTTCCACAATCAAAATAATTAATATATCCATCACCTCACTCTCACATCCATCACATTACCCTAGTTACTTTAAAAATAATGTTAAATAAAATTTTTTACAAAATAAAGATTATGAATTTGAATAAAGTCTAATTTATTTATTTTTATTTGTTTTTGTAGTTAGTAGTCTTAAAAAGAAGACTATACTAAGGTTAAAAAAGTTTCTTCTGTGTTTTCAGTATATATTTAGTAAATTATTTGGTTTAATTTTTATATGTCATGAGGTAAAGACATTTGCTTCTCCCCACCCTTTTTGCAAAAATATCCAGTTGTTTCATATCCATTTGTGACAAATATTTGTTCTCCTTTAATTGCCTGACATTTTTGTAAGAATTTTTTATAGGTCCACTTCTAGGTAACCTAATGTATTCTATTAATCCATTATTCTATCCTTCTAGCATATCACAGTGGGTTGATTATTGTAACTTTTAATTAATACTTTAAATCAAGTATTAAAGTCTCTAATGTTATTATTCTTGTTTTTATGTCACCTTTCTACTTCCTTTGAATGTCAGTGTAAATTTTAAAATCAGTTTGACAATGGAGAATATAAGACTAAAGGAAAAGTTTCAATATATAGCACTGTACTTTATTTTATTTTATTATTATACTTTAATTTCTGGGGTACATGTGCAGATCTTGCGGGATTGTTATATAGGTATGCACATGCCATGGTGGTTTGCTGCCTCCAACCCCCCATCACCTACATTAGGTATTTATCCCAATGTTATCCCTCCCCAATCTTCCCACCCACTGCTGTCCCTCCCCTAGCCCCCCAACCACCAACAGATCCCAGTGTGTGATGTTCCCCTCCCTGTATCCATGTGTACTCATTGTTCAACACCCACCTATGAGTGAGAACACACAGTGTTTGGTTTTCTGTTCTTGTGTCAATTTTCTGAGAATGTTGGTTTCCAGATTCATCCATGTCCCTGCAAAGGACATAAACTCATCCTCTTTATGGCTGCAAAGTATTTTGGTGTATATGCACCATACTTATGTTGCTAAAGGTCTTTTCAATGGGATATGGAGTAACATTCTAAAGCCATTACAAATTTATACTAAAACTGAACAAATATGTAAAAGGATGGCAGGTGGTTGGAGACAGACTTCTCTCTGTTGGAGTAGGAGGTTACAAATAAGGAAAAAGGGAGGTTAGAATAAATCACATGATACTGAATTGGAGTGAGAGAAATTCGTATAAATTTAAGTTCACATATATAACTTAAATATATATATTTATTTGTATAATAATTATTGTAAATATGTATAATAATAGTTGAGTGTATATACCCATAATACACACACATTTATTTTCTAGCTCTGTCTGCTTAGAGAGCCTTATAAACAATGACAATCCAGTAGTAGCAAGCACAACCAGCACACTAACAACTTATATCTCTGTTTTCAATGTTCTTCTACATAGGAGGTCCAAGAACTCCTTGAAGAAATGACTAATCCTTGAACTTTGGAAAGAAATATACAGTATGACATTGGAGCATTATGTATGACTATAGATAAAATCAAAATTATGTGGATAATTCAAAGTGTTGCAAAAACCAATTGAAAACAATTTTAATGACTATAGATGAAGTAATTTGAGCAACAACTCAGTTAATATTGGATTATAATCCAACTATCAAATAAATATTCATAAGTTCATAATGATATAAACAATTGATTGAAAAAAATATGAGAGAATAAACAAATCTTAGTACAGAGATTTCCAAATACCTTGTATATAGTCCATTGTGAAGGAAGTAGAATAAATACCATCCCCTAACTATTATTGCACACAGTGACTTCCTTCCAAATACATAGGAAAACAAGTAACTTTATAGTGTAAATGCCTGACAGTACTTCAGACAGCTGATCAACGTTAGTGTTATCAGTGACATCATGTTTGCATGTATTCTTGATACGATGAGAGCACATGACACTTTACCTGTATGATCTTTCTCTCAAAAAAACACAACTTCAGTCTGAACATCAGTACTTACATCAAATAATATTCTGCAAAAGACCTGATGAGTAATCCACAGATTAAGGCCATTGGAAACAAGAAAAACCTGAGAGAAACTCACATAGTCTAGGCAAGCCTAATAGAGAAATAATTAAATGAAATATGGTATCATAGATGAAATTCTGAAACAGATATTAGAGCAAACTAAGAATATAGAAATAAAGTCTAGTTTTAGTTAATATTATAATTGTTGGTCCATTAATAGTGACAAATATACCAGGGTAATGTAACATTTTAACAGTAGGAAGACTGATCATTGAGCATATGCAAAATTTCTGTACTATTCTTGCAACTTTTCTGTACATCTAAACCCATGACAGAATTTTAAAGTTTACTAAAAATAAAAGCTAAATAAAAAATAAAAATAAAACTTAGCCAGGCGTGGTGACTCACGCCTGTAATCCCAGCACTTTGGTAGGCTGGGGCAGGTGCATTACCTGGGGTCAGGAGTTTAAGACCAGCCTGGCCAACATGGTGAAACCCTGTTTCTAGTCAAAACACCAAAAATTAGCTGGGCATGGTGGCATGCGCCTGTAGTCCCAGCTATTCAGGAGGCTGAGGCAGGAGAATCTCTTGAACCCAGGAGGCTGAGTTTACAGTGAGCCAAGATCATGATAGGCCCTGCACTCCAGCCTGAGTGACAGAGCAAGACTCAGTCTCAAAAAACTAAAAATAATAATAATTTTAAAAAATCTACACACTTACAAAATGATCTTGGAGAAGAATCAGTTTGATTTTGAATTTTGATTGTTATGACTCTAATTCAATTTGGAAAGAATTGCTATCTTCACAATATTAAACCTACCAATCATGGTGTATCTCTTTATTTATTTAGATCTTTTAAAAATTTTGTCAGCAATATTTTATAATATTCACTTCAAGTAGAGATGTTCCACATCTTTTATAAAATATATTCCGGGGATACTTTTTTTGTTTTTTGTTTTTTTTAGGTGCTATTCTCAATGAATTTGTTTTTGATTTTACATCTTTTAGTAAAATAAAATTACAATTTATTTCTATTTATTAACTTTATTTTTCTGGACTGTGCTGAATTCACTTATTAGTTCTGTTAGATATTTCTTTCGGATTTTATTCTACATGAGCAATATGCCTATAGAGATAATTTTCTTTCTTTCATATGTTTATGACTTTCATTTGTTTTTCTAGTCTTTTTGCAGTGGATGGTCTCTCCAGTACAAGGCTTTAGCAAAACTGGTAAGAGTGACCATACTTGTCCTATTCCTGATCTTAGAGAAATGTAATTCAATATTTTTCTATTAAGTGTCATGTTAATTGTAGGATATTTACTTGCCATTGAAATGTTTGAGAACGTGTCCTACTTCTTACATATTGTCATATATTTTTTTAAATTATATATTTATAATTTGTTAATATCATCAAAGGGTTTTTGTGTCTATGTTTATGAAAAATGTTGTATATATTTTCCTTACTGTAACTGTTATATAGCCACTTTAGTTACATGGACTCTTAAAATAATTTGTTCTCCCCTTATTTTCTGAGGCATTTTCTCCTTACAGCTCGCCATTGTTTTGTTTCGTTTTGTTTTGTTTTGGGACGCAGTCTGGCTCTGTCACCAGGCTGCAGTGCAGTGACGCAATCTCGGCTCCCTGCCACCTCTGCCTGCTGGGGTCAACCAATTCTTCCGCTTCAACCTCCCGAGTAGCTGGGACCACAGGCGCGTGCCACCACCCCCTGCTGATTTTTTGGTATTTTCAGTAGAGACAGGATTTCACTGTGTTGGCCAGGATGGTCTCGATTTCTTGACCTCCCAAAGTGCTGAGATCTCTCCATTGTTTGTAAATTTTTTTCCATTTGTTTACTTTTGTTTGACTAGACTTTTTTTTCCTTTTAATCTTGAGTTCCTCATATTTTGTATCCAAAAGAAGCATAGAGTATCTTAAAGGTATCTTCCAAGAGATAGGAGGTCCTAGTAAGAGACCTATGAAGGAAAAGCTCTCCCTTGCCAATTTTTAATTCACCCATAGTTTTTAATTTCCTAGGGGAAGCACTATATCTCTGCATCTTATCCTGAAGTAGAAGTTCTTTTTAACTTCATTCTCTTTTTTCTCTTTTACATTTGTATTTTGTCCTCTTTCTTCATTTAGTTTAATTTGACTTCTTCAGAACTATGCTAGAGTTTATAAGGCATGTCTCCTGTGATATACACTCTAATATTTAATTCATCTAATATATTTTTATTTTAAATTAGTATGCTTTTTATTGTTTTGCTGTATTACAGACTGTGGCCTGTTCTCAGAGTAGAAATACTATAAAACATGTCTCTCTTATCACCCAATTTGTTAGCAAGCACCGAAACTACCTCCAAAATTGTCTCCTCTTGTTCATCATATAATTCTCTCAAATTACTCTTTTAAAAATTTGTCCAGAGTTTGTGGTTCTCACCTGCAAGAGGGCTAGTCCGTTAGGAGTTATTCAGTCATAACAAAAGCAGGACTATATTTATTTGAACTTCCTAAAAAACTGTTAATATTTCATCTAATGAAATGTATTTCTAGGACTAGATATCTTAGAGTGATCTTGAAAGGTCAAGTTGTTCTCTACTCAACATAGACTTATTTTCACAGAAATCTCATTATTGAGCACATTACCCATATCATTTTAGATCTCAAGGACCCCATTAGCAGAATTAGTTGATAATCTGGTGTTATCTCAAGGTAGTCCAAAGAGTCTATGAATGTCATCGCTCTCTGAGATAAATTTTGGCTAAATTTCCAGATAAGTAAAAAGCCATAAATGAGTGTCATTCAGAATAATGAATATCTATCTATCTATATATGCTTATATAATGAAAATAAATAGGAATAGAGCAAGTCCACCTATGCATGTAAAGTTTTGTTAAGGATAATATTACTATACATTATGAGAATGACTTTAAGGACAATTTCAATATATGGAGATACAGATTTCTGGAAACTAACTTTATTTTAATCCTTTATTTTAAGGAAATTACATCTATATCTAAAATTAAATATATATATATATATATATATATATATCCTTCTAATTATATAGCAACAATTTTAAAAATCAAACTAGTATTTTTTAATAAATCAATCATTTAACCTATGAAAGAATAGATAGAAAATTTCAATTGATATAGAAATTCTAATTCAAAAGTAACAAGAAAAATATGAAAATTATAATGACTTATGAATTGTTTAATAAAGAAATAGTTTCTACTAAAAAGAAGCCAAAAATATAATATCCTGATTGTGGTGTTAATTCCCTGAGAAGAAAAGAAGTAACTTGATCATATCTTTATCATATAATATTTGAAAAACAAATCACAGGTTTTGGTTTTTCTTTTTTTTGTCATCATAGTGGCATTTTGAGTTAAGGTTTTGTTTGTATAATAATTTTATATATTGCATATTTTTGTATAAACATCCACTAAAATAAAAATAATATTTTACTAGTTTTTTACATTTGAATATATGCTAGCATTGTTCTATATAGCAAATACGTTCATATCAAAACATACTTAAATGAAAAAATTATGCTACATCAATGGAAAATATTTATAAAGGGAAAATTATTCTTATGTTTATGAAAGCTGTTTATATCACAGGCAGACAGGCAGCTGATGAATTCCAGTATGTCCTTCAGCATTCTAATAAAGTATGAACCTTGTAAAATGTCCACAATACAGAGGAGTCATCTTCAAAAACTTTTCAAGCTACACAGCAAATTTACTTGTAGGTAATATCTACATATATTTTTTAATTTAAAATTAATTTAAGACACATTTATATAAGAGCATCTTCATTGAATAATTTCAAGATATTTTAAAAATAGTAACCCATTTAAACTTCATAACAGTCCAATGAGTTAAGTTATTCTCCTACCTAAATTTTGGAGGTCAGAAATTTGGGGATCAGAGAAGTAATTGCCCAAGATCTCATAGCTAGTACGTAGGACAATAAAATTAAACAAAATTTAAACTCAAATGATCTGTCTCTGGAATTAATTCCTAACCACAATGCCCCACTGCAAATTATTTTTATTTTTTGTCAATCATGATTATCAGCATACGGAAATGTTCTTATGCTCATTTATACTACCTACCTTCTCTTTTCATATGCCTTTTCAAATGCACTTGAAATAGCTATTTTAAATATTGACAAACTATGTTACTGAAGGAATGAAAATGTTACCATGGTTTCCTAATAAGGACAGCAATAAATCCATATTTCTTCCTTTGCATGGCAAAATTCACACTCAGTAATAAGGCTGAAGCCATTAAAATGGTCTGCAGAACCCTAAATCATCTGGCTCTCAATAAATAATTTTGAATGAATAAATGAGTGAATTAATAGTTGAACAAATAGACTATTCTACTTGTTTAAATTTTAGATATCATGTCTAAATAAATCTCATTCTGACACTTGAGCTTATAATTGAGTGAAATTCACACTCAGCATCAAGAAAAAGCACAGCCTGACATTTTCTGCTAAAAAATCAATTACAACAATTCAGAAAAATGTTTTATATAACTATAAAGTGTTTCATTGGGTTTTTGGTGTTTCCTTACAAAAATGGAACATTTACCAGTATGTTTTGCTGTTTCTTGCTTCACTTGCCTCTATTCTCCATCCCCTCCAATTCTCATTGATAGTCCATGAAGTTCTAGGTTCACAGATTTAATTACCAGGGTTGGAGTGGAACGTGTAACGTTCTATTTAGAGAAATAATATAGTGTACTTTTGTTTAATTGTTCTGTATTCTTAATTAATTTTGATTTTCTATTACTAATATTTCTAAATCTCTAAGACACTTTCTACTCTTCTGGTTTCTTATGTATTCATTGTTCCATCATTGTTTCAAACCTGTAGATCTCCATAGTTATTTCTGACTCACTTTCTCTCCTTGTTTAAATGATCTTGATGTGCATCTATTCAGCTGTTGATGTGCATCCATTCATCTATTGATGTGCACTTATTCAGCCGTTACTCTCTCTAGGCTCCTGATTTTGTCCCCTGTTGGCTTCTCTACAGATCGTTGTTCCTAGATGCTGCCGTGGTGAAAACTAAATCTGAAAAATTCAGGAAGCCATTCTGATTGAGGGTTTATAGCTACTCTTTGACACCATAAGGAGTGGTGTCAGAGAAAGGGTGTCTCATGACACCCTTCCAGCAGCAATCTATACTAGCAAAATGATTGTCATTTTTCCAGATTTCTATGCATGTAAAGCCAGTTACCAACCAATGATATTTCTGCTTGTGCTCATGAAGAAGAACCAAATGCCTTACCTGAAGAAACAGAAGTAACGCCAAAACATACTGTGCAATATGTCCCAAAATTACAAAAGTGTATCCACATATAGTTCTGTGTGTGTTTGTGTGTGTGTGAAATATTGTGTTTATCTCCAGAAATGGATACTCAGCAAATTTTACTTTTTTTCATGAATACTTTTCTGTGCCACTTGAATTGTTTACTATGATCATATTACAAACAATAGAAATCACTTAATTTCAGACAAAAAGACCAGTATTTTATTTTTAGGTACACCTGTGAAACACTTTTGTGGGATTTGCGTCTTGGGGTCCTAATAAAATAGAACAATTATTACATTACAATCTTTCTGACCTTTATAAAAATTAAGCTTTTTAAATAATTTTCCTAAAATTGATTTCATGGCATCTTGTTATGCTATAGTAGAGTATCACTGTTTATACTGTAACAAAAGTAGACTGTTACTTTGGAAATTTCTTCTCTCACAAATAAGGAACATTCACTTATTTGTAAAGACAAGCCAATAAGTTCTCCAAGCAATGAATTTTTTACTATATTGTACAAAAACAAATTGACCTTTTGAAAAATGGAAGACAGGGAGCAAATTAAAAGAAGAAAACAACTTGACAAATAAATAACAGTTAATGTAGTAGAATTTAACCACTACCTTAGGTACAAGGTATTCAGAATTAGAGGCATCAAATGTGAATTCTGAGTAAAATAGAGAGAACAGTACCAAAAACATAAAATGTAAAAAAAGAAATAGTTTCTTGGAAAAACCAAACTATAGTATACTATGGTGTTAAAATTATCTCTTTTATATATTTGTAGAATAAGTATGCAAATAAATATTCTAATATAGATTATGTTATACTAAAAATAGAGTTAACACATGAAGGATTTATATTTTTGTTTTGTTTTGCTACTTTGATTAAAAATAAACCATAACATTTAAAATATTACGTTGCTAGAATTAGCACTACATTAATGAGCTTAAAACAGTTTGTACATGTATGTTTATGTAGTCAACATAGTGACACTCATCTTGAGGACTGCATCATACTCAAGGAATCAACGGGAGTTGGCAGAAGAGTGCAGAATGCCTAGTGCCATGGCTCATGCCTGTAATCCCAGCACTTTGGGAGGCCAAGGTGGGCAGATCACTTGAGGTCAGGAGTTCAAGACTAGCCTGGCCAACATGGTGAAATCTTGAGTATACTAAAAATACAAAAATTCATCGGGCATGGTGGCTCATGCTTGTAGTCCTCAGCTACTAGGGAGGCTGAGGCATGAGAATCACTTGAATCTGGGATGTGGAGGTTGCAGTGAGCCGAGATCTTCCTACTGCACTGCACTCCAGCCTCCTGAGCAAAAGAGTGAGAGTCTGCCTCAAAAAAAAAAAAAAAGGGACAGTAGAGTGTGGGGCATTGGAAGGACCAGAATCAAATTATGGAGAGATAGTTAAAGTACCCGAAGTTTCTGATATTTTCTATTGACAAGTGTAAAATCGCCAATTAATATTTGTATTTGCTATAAAACAAGGTTAAAAGTTTTAATTTCAAAAAATTACTGAACACAAGAAAAACTGGAAATCTCAAAATATTAATCAAAACATTCAAGAAATGAGAAAGCATGTATACAAAGCAGGTGGAACAAATTGAAAGCACCTCATAAGTGATAGACTAGAGTAAGCGTAAATGCATTAAATAATCTAATTATAATCAAATTGCTAAATAAATGACACCCAAATTTAGATTGTGCACGATCAATACAAAAGATGTGGCATGCAAATAATAATAATAATAATAATAAGGTAAAAATACTTGAAATTGAGTATCCAGAAGAAGGTTAACATATCTATATTATGATAACACATAAGATATCAAGGAAATTTAATCGATAGAGATTAAGAAGAATTATATTGTTGAAAGATCTATTCCATCAATTCTAAAATTTCATTTGATAGCATGCTTCACAGTATGTAAAGCAAAAATCAAATGTATATAAAAGTATGTAAAAAGTATATAAAAGTTAATTAAAAAGAAGAAAGAAAATTACTATATAAGGTGATTTAAACACCTATTAGATATACACAGAATTTGTAGAAGAAATAACAGTAAGAGTATATATGAGCTTACAACGTCACTAATAAAATTTACCTTTTAATATGCACAGAGCTTTTACCATGAATATGCAATAAATACTTTTCAAGCACATAAAATACAAAACTCAGCATAAACTGTATCAAAATATAGAGCTAGAAATCGAAAGATTGGAATCAACTGAAATATATTATTTGATTGTAGGCAGGTGACAAATTCTAGCATTTCTTCATCATTCTAATAAAACAAAGTATGAACCTTGTAAAATGTCCAAAATATAGAGGAGTCATCTTCAAAAACTTTTCAAGCTACATAAGCAAGTTTACTCTCAGATAATTCTTACGCATTATTTTCTCTTATAATTTAAAGTTAATTTAAGGCACATTTATATAATAGTATCTTCAGTGAATAATTTCAAGATATTTTTAAAAACTATAATCCATTTAAACTTCATAACAGCCCCAGGAGTTAAATATTTCTCTTACTTAAATTTGGAGATCAGAAATTTGGAGATCAGAGAAGTTAAGTAATTGCCCAAGATCTCAGAGATAGTAGGTGGGACAATAAAATTAAACTTAAAATTTAAACTCAAATGATCTGTCTCTGGAATTAATTCCTAACCACAGTGCCACACTGCAAATTGTTTCTGTTTTTGTCTTCTGACAATCATGATTATTAGTGTATGCAAATGTTCTTATACTCATTCGCACTACCTACCTTCTGAAGTTATACTGAATGTAACACAAATATAACTAGATATGTACATAAAATTGAATTTTAATAAGTAAGTTTATGCACAGCCTATGCTATAATGTCATCATATTATTAATAAATGTATAATTGTATTTTAATAATTAGAAACAATTATTTACTAAAACTAGGATAGAAACAGTGGTACTTAAGAGAGTAGCCTTAAATATGTATGATAAGGGAAAAATGGCTGAAAACTATGGGTTAATTTTCATAGAAAAATAAAAAACAGATTTTCCTGTTAGGCATAAACTATTGCAAGAGATCTTCATCATACTATCACTCTAAAATCTAAAAACAGGCCAGATAGTCAACAAAGCCATAATACATCAGAGAACAGAGACACCAAGAAATGTTACTGAAATAAACTCCAGGAAGATTTGGCTGAGCAATTCTGAAACTACTTGACATACTACATTTGTTTGTACTGGGGGGTTGAACAAATAAGTAAATTAGTAGTAGATAATGAGTGAAGCTTCTCACAGAGTAAGAATAAAGCAAAGGAAGAAAACAACAGAATGAACCTATGGTGTTAGAGACACAAATATCAGCATAAACTTTTACTTACTTTATACACACTGAAATAGACAAATATTTGTAGTTATAGGTAGTATTTATGCTTATATATAATCATATTGTATTTTGTTTATTTGGCTATATGTATTATTTATATTACTGTAAGTAAATATACATGAGTTAGCATATGTCCATATATTTCTTTACTCTTTCTACTGAGGATACTTGTCAGCAGTGACACAGCAGTAGCTATTAGCACAATCCATATATTGGTTCCTAAATACCTTTCTTATAGAAAAACAACACAGGAATCCTTGGAAAAACAGCTTATTTTAGATCTAGGGCAGGGAAAATAAAATATGAATGTAAAACATTGTGTAGTGGCAAAAAGGAAAGGAATACTGAATATCACATATTTTCATTTATAACTGGAAGTTAACCAGTGGGTACACATGGACATAAAGATGGAAATAATAGACATTCATAATTTCAAAAAGGGGAAGGAAGAGATGGGTGAGAGTGAAAGATTACCTATTGAATACAATGTTCAATATTTGGGTGACAGTAACACCAGAAGCCTAATTCTCACCACTACACAGTTTACCCATGTAATAAACATGAGCATCAACCTCATGAATACAAGATTTTCCAAAAAAGCAAAGCAAAAACGGGAAGACAGAAAAAGCTGAACCAAATAAACCACAAAATAAAATGGTATAAAGAAAAATTAATTAAGGCATGTAAAATAATATTAATAATGTAGGCACATCAAAATGACAGAGGAGTCAAACTGAAAAAGCTTCAAAACTGGAAAAATTTGAGATAAAATTAATAAAGACAGCATTTCATGAGAACCCAGAAAATAAAATCAATATTGATGAGAATATAGCCATATAAATAAATGATTGAATTAATAAACAAACTAGGGAAAATTTAAAAATTATAGTAAAATTTCAAATAACATATGTATACATAAATATATATTCAGATACTCCATTATCTCAGAGATATAACTTTCTTTCTCCGTGAATGTGAGCTGGACTTAATGATTGCTTACAAGAAAAACATTACAAAGGAAAAAAAAATACTAACTACAATGCGATAACCTAGCAAACACCACCTAAACCAGTGATCCAGGTTAACATTCTTAGTGATATCATTTTTAAATTGTGAATCTTCTAATATGTTGCAGTGAGAAGGGCAGCTCACACTTGGATATACTTCAAAAAAATATTATTACAGTTTCAGTGAAAAAATACCAGACAATCCCAAGTTGAGGGCCATTCTACAATAAATTTGAACAGTATTCATAAAATTGTGAAGATTATGAAAAATGTTGAAAAACTAAAAATGTCACAGACTGTCAAAGACTGAGGAGCCATGACAACTAAATGCCATGTCGGTCTTGAAATGTATCATAGACAAGTATGGTTCTTAAAAATGATTATAGTTTTTTTCCTAGATGAAAACCAAGCTGTTTTTCACTAAAATTAAAGTTTTCTTTTTCATTATTCAAAAACAAGGACTAGAGTAGGGAAAACTACACACAGACACACACTCATACCTGTGTTACATACACACAAATATATACACATGTACACACATATGTTCACAAATATCAAATAATGTTTAAAGTATAGAAGTATGCTCTAATTCAATCTATAAAGTCAAATAATCCAAAAGAAGAATGAGCAAATATTTCAATAAGCTTACTTCACAAAAGAAAGTATCCAAATAGAAATGGACATATAAAGTGGTGCTCAATTACTTAATTAACAAACAGATACAGATTTTAAATTGCACATTAATTTGAATGGCTTTAAAAACACATGATATTTTTGCTGGCCAGCATGTTAATTAATTGGAAGTTACATACACTGCATAATCTGGTAAACTATTTTGGAAAATTATTTGATAGTGACTAGTACTGGTATGCACATACATGTTTTATGGCCTAGCATTTCTATTTACAAATACACATCTAATAGAAATATGTTGATAAATTCACCAAAAGAAGTGTACAGTAATATTCATAGAAGTCCTGTTATCAATAGTCAGCAAACAAAAGAATTTACATATCAACTAAGAGAATGTGATAAAAATATTTGATATATTTTTACAATGAATTATTATAGCACAATTAAAATAAATTATTGCTACATACTATGACATTGATGTATATCACCAGTATAGTGTACTAAATAAACTAGACAAAAAGAGTCTGTACTGGATGATTAATTTACATACAGTTATTAAAAAGACAAATCTAATCCACAGGATTGGAATGCCAGTAAATAGTTGCCCTTCACACAGTGACTAGAATGCAGCATACGGGAGCATAGAGGAGCTCCTGTGTGGAACATAATATTGTGTTGCTTAAGTTACTAAGATTTGTTTGTTTTATAAAAATTAATTTTACTATAGACTTATAATTTCTGAATTTTATGAATATATACTATACCACAATGGAATTTTAATGACAAAATAAATTATTAATGTAAGACCATCATTGGTCAATTTCCTTAGTCCATAGATAGTTATTTTAAGACAGTAGGAAATCAAACAGATGTTATTTTTAAAATAGAAGCATGAGAAGATGAATCTAAAATGAATTCTATGTATTCATTTTATTCCAAGTAGTTAGTTTATACAAAGGATCTCAAGATCATGATATAATGAACTGACAACAGAGCTAGCAATATATTTGGAAATAAATATACTGTTAGAAAAAACTAGAGACAAGAATTAATAATATCAGAATTAAAATGAGTTTAGGAAAAAATGCTTATCTGTATACTTTAATTTTTCAGTGTATTCTTCAAATCCTCTTTAAAAATATTTAATCTGCTAACTTGAATAAGAAAGTAAGGAAAACAGAAAAACAGTATACTGTGCATTTTATATTGATTTTGTAATTCATATATCAATACTATTAGATTATTTGAATACAAAATTTAAAATATCTCAATTCTAAGGTGGTGTATACATTTTATTCTTCCTAAAATAGATAGCCTTCCTATGATCTGTTTTTATTTCCTACTTGCTAAAATGAAATAACTTTAATGAGTTAAATATATCTGAATTATCAACTAAAATACAGATTCTAAGACATCAACAACCTTGAACTTCTTGCAACTGGAACTGGCAACTGGCTACCTTAAAAAAAAAAAAAAAAAAAAAAAAAAAAAAAAAGGACACCTTGATAACATTAAATCTTTGTATTTTAGTATTTCCAGAACAGTTGAACTGAATGAATGTAGTGCCTGCATATTGGAGGATTTAGTTACAATAATGAACAAAAACATGTTCCCTAGCAAATCTTATTTTATAATAAGAGCATTTCTCTCTTACATCCTTTATAATATGCTCATGTAATTACATGAGTATGAATGAAAAATAATAATGTGTTGACAGTTCAGTTTAGCTCCTTAAACTTGAATTATATCTGAGTTTTCTTTAAGATCTTGGTTTTCGATAGATGTCTGGAAAGCATGGTAACAAATGAGTAATAACCATGTCTGTCACAGGTTTTTTGCCAAATAAAATAAAACATATTATTTATGATGCCAGACAATTCAATTTATTTAAACAGAGGGAAAGAAATGAATTTGAGTAAAAGTAGACTGCTTTTGAATGAGTATGCTAAAACATGCTGTTCACATTCAAGATTTCTTCACATGATTTCCTAAAACAACACACTCATTTTGTAATCCATTGATCAAATAATTATGGTGCTTCTGCTATGTGCAGTGCCTTATTATGGGTGGTCACACAAATGAACAAGACAAAGGTCCCTGCTCTCATGAAGTCTACATTCCATTGAAGAAAGTTATGCAAAAAAATGAAACATAGTTAACAAGATGCTTCTACATTATGTTGGACGTGGTAAGTGACGTGGAAAAATTATATAGCAATTTATAACAAAGCAGGAAGGTAAATGTGTTGATTGGCTGAGTATGCGTAGCTGCGTGGCAACGCTTTGTGGGGGCAGAAAAATTCCTCAGGGCATGGTATAAGCCCTAAAACAGAAAGCAACACGTGACGCTTTTTCTTGTTTCTCACAGCTAGGATACAAGGATCCAGGAATTCAGGGTTGGAAACAGAAGTAGAGTGTGTGGGAGGAAATGAAAGGAGATGAGAGTGACTGGAGTTTTGTTCAAGGTGAAGACTGTAAGGAAACACGGGGGGAGGTTGAATTGTGGCGGGAATTGTAGGGTTTAGGTTTTATTCTAAGTGAAATAAGAAGCCTTGAACTGACTTTGATTAGGTAAATGAAATAATAGATTAGAACATTAATAGAAGCCTTTTTGTTGTTGTTGGGCTCTGGTAGCATTAGGCTAGACTGGAACAATTGAGGAGGCTGGGGGTTTTACCGCAGTGGTGGAGATTGATGTCACTTTGCTGCGCAATGCTGTTGGATGGGGAGTTGGAGAAAAGAGTGAAGACAGACTTACTGATGGATTTTATGTTTGGGATGAGGGGAAAAGGAAGTGAAGATAAAGTATGGGTCAAGTATTTCTAGTTTGAGGAGACTAAATAAATATGACAATTATTGAGATAAGGCAAAACGGGAGGTACTAGGTATGGAGTGATTTGGTGAGAAAATCCAAGATAAATATTTAGGATATATTTAGTTTCAGATAAATTTGAGACTTGGAAGAGGAGATGTCAATTACTTAGATAGGGATCTCAGAAAATTTCTTAGCTAGAGACACAAATGTGGCTATAAACTGGATACATGTATCTTTACTTTTTAATCTCCAGGAATAGACAGCCAAAATTTCAGGCTGAAAGATTCTTTATCCTAAATTCAAATAGAGGATGTGAGTCTATAAAATAAACTAAAAAGTATCCAGAGAGAATAAGATGAAGAGAAAGATGAAAGGGGGAAAAAAGAGAAGGACGAAAAATTTCAGATCTAAAAAATGTAATGAAAGACAAAATAACATTTTTTAAAGGAGGGAGTCGTCTATTAGATATAAGACTTTTGAGAATTTGTGTAAAAATCTCTGGGGATCTACATACCCCATTCTTGTTCCATGGTAGCTGACACAGGTCATTGGTAACCTTAACAAAAGCATTTTCAGTAGAATGGTTGGAAGCCAGAAGCCAGAACAAGGTGTACTGAGGTGTGAATGAAAAAGAAGAAATAGCATTAACCTCTTTAGACATTTTGAAAATAAATTTGGAAATATATAGCACATAAATGTGACAATAGAAGAAAATATGGGGGAAATGAATAATAATATTTGTATTCTGGCTGAAATTTGTTGCCACCTGAGAAATTTTATTTGCAATAAGTTTAATAGATAGAGAAGAATGTATAATGCTTAAATCTAAGGGATGTGGAGTCAGACAGCTGGGCCAGATCCCAAATATTTTACTTCATACCAAATATTTTACTTATACCTGAGTGATCTTGAGCAAAAGACACTTAACAACTCTGAACTTCAATCTCTATAATATATCTGTAATATCTACCTCACAGTTTCTTGTGAGAATCAAATCAAAGAATGTACACAAAACATTCAATGGAGTCCCTGACATGGTAAATGCCTAATAAAATTTACTACTTTTATTCTTTTTTAGTCTAATTATGATTTCCTCCTAAACATGGTAACTACCTTTGGTCAAACTGACAGAACAAAGGATAAATGTAGAGCCTATCTGTGGTGAAATTCACTTTTATTATGTTTTCAGAGAATATGAAATTATTTTCTGTGGAGTTACTTTGCTCAGAGAATATGTCAACATTCCTACCCCTCAAACGCAGAATTAGGGAAAATTATTTTCAACAAAAAGATGGGTCAATCTTGAACTAAGGATGAGGTAATTCTATGGATTACCACTAGAGGACAGAAGAGGGTCATTTAGGAACCATTTGTTCTGGATGCTACGACAAGCTTGTCTACCAGATAATTGTTTGTATTAAACTCATTATTTTTAATTTAAATAATGGAGTCAAAGTCTTTCCAAGAGCCAAAGTTTGCTTTTGCATTTCAAAGGGAGTAAAGGGACAATTTTCATTTTAGCAATGTGTCCTCATACTTCTATTAAAGCTCTCTCTTCTGCATTACATTGTTTTTATTTGTTTACATGCTTGTCATCAACCACCATTATATATAAAGTTTTTGAAGACTTGAATTGAGTCTCACTTGAACAGTTCTTTCTCTTAGGAGTCCCTAGGGATTAGATTTCAACTGTGATTATCATCAAAGTAGAGAGAGACAACTGCAAGATACTTTAGGTTAATGATTAGGGAAGCCAAGATACAGGTAAAGGATACACACATTCCTCCACACATTTGATATGAACATGTGTGTAGAAAGCCAAGGTCAATGCCAAAAAAGCCAATTAATGTGCACTTAAGGTGTATTATCTTGATGAAAGATTGGTGCAAAAAAAAAAGCATTCATTGTATAATGCATGTCTATGTCACCTGCTGACATGCATTTTTTTTGTTGAATACTCTCAACAATTTTGTCAGATGCAGATTCCTCTCTTTGTTTTACAAATGTGGAAACCAAGACACAGAAAGGTTTAGCAACTCCTATCAAAGAACTAGTGTATAGAAAAGTCATACCAGGCAAGATGAGCAAACGGTACAGACAAAGTCTGGAAACTCACCTTCATGAAACCAAGAGTGGGAAGTTTTAAGAGCTGGGGTGAGTGATTTATAGGTCAAGAGTTTCTTAATTGGCTTTACCCAAAGGAAAGCTAAACTTTTCTTATCTTCATGGCCAGAGGTGATTTTACAATTTGGAGCAAGGCGCCCACAGAGACTAGGAGCTGGGTGCACTATCTTCCTTGATCTTTAACTTTCAAAGAGAGAGCCCCCAGGGTGTAGAAAAAGAATGTCCTGGATTGTAAAACTGGTAAGAAGCTTTTAAAAAATTTACATCTCAAAGGACAGAGAAATAATTTACAATGGCAAGTTTTCCAAAGTAAATGCGCTAAGAAAAGGAAAGTCAGGGACATGGAGTCAGGGAGAAGCCTGTCTAAAGTTTAGAGAAGCTGAGGTGCACATTCAGGTCAACTTGGTCAGAGTGAAGTTTAAAGTCTGGTCATTCGGACACAAAATGTTATGTTACTTGTATTGAAAGAATTGGACAGCGCATCCTAACATATCAAATTTCATGGATATTGCTGGGCAATAATACATATTTATTGAACACATATTCTGTTCATAAAGGACAGAAATCCCCTGAATTTTATCAACGAGAGTTAGATCCAGGAATAAAAATTTAAATTCAGCCATGCATACATACATACACACTATCGTTCATACAGCTACTCCTATGTGAACAAACAGTGTTTTTAGATACATGATGATCAACTACTCAGGAGTACTTGAAGAACACCACTCAATATCACCCCTTCCAAATTTGCTCGGAGGCACAGCCTCTCCTTATTGAATTTCCTGAATTAAAAAAGAGTGGATGGGACCTTAAGCCAGGTGCCCTTGGCTCCTTTGAATTCACCCTTGCAAATAATGGCCTCAGACTTCTCAAGACTTTTCCAAATGTATTTAACTATTTTTTTTTCTCTCATTAACTTGCAGAAGGAATAAAAACAAACACAGTCCCACATTGTTAGGACAATGGACTGAATTCTTATAGATTGATATATTCAGTACCTAAAATACCCAGTTTAAAGACCACTGATGACACATTCAGATAACCAGATAATGGTTTTTCTTCAGTTTGTATGGCAATGAGATAGTAAAAGAATGTTACCTAGAGAGGATGTGGGCTAGAGAGATAAACAGAAGCAAATCATAGCCTGTGGAAACTTTCATTAACAGTAAGTAAAGATCTGAAATACTGTGGGCAAGGCACTTGGCATCCCACTGTCTCACAATTTTTATTCTCCACATTTTCTGGGTGACACTCGAAAATATCAGTTAATATTACAGCCTATATAATAAAAAATAAAAGCAGAAAACAAAAACTAAGAAAACAAACATAATCATCAAAACTTTCTTTCTGACCCACACCCACTCCAGCCACTGCCTGTTCTCTGTGATGTGACAGTATATGAATCATGAAATTAACAAAATAACTTAAATCATAGTTTTTTTCTAAACTAGACAGTATAAGACTTCATTTTTATAATATAGTTGACCACACAGATAATAAATTGCCAGTATGGTAAACAAGCAAGAATAAAAAAGAAAATTTTAAATTATGGAATAAATTAACAAAAAACTACAGATTGATTATTAAAAATCTGAATTCTTAAACCTCACTTTAAATCATGAAGGTATATATAAAAACAGATTTAATCAAAGACATGCATAAAAATATATAATTGGAACACAGTATGTAATTCTTTTGCATATGGTCTGTAGTTGACTTCATACTACAAGAGCAGAGTAGCTGCAATGGGGATTGTATGTTCCATACTGCCTAAAACTTTTACAATATATAGCTATATTGAAAAACTTTGACAACCCCTGACATACAGCAACAATCCATGTACTTGTTGCCTGACATTTAGTGCTTCTATAAGCTAGAGGCGATTTCATAAACCGTGTTACTGCATATTTCCTTTAATATGTTTTTGCAGTAGCTATTTTCATAAAACAAGAAATAGTCTGAATAGCAGTGAATAAAGCAGGAAAAAATACTAATAAATTCAAAATATCACCTCAAAACATTTGCACATGATTTTACATACCTAGTTCACTCTTTGTGAAATAAGCCCTGATATCCAACATAGTTAAGTAGCGAGATGCTCACTTTATCATGATTTATAAGATAAAAATTTAGAAACAGCTTCAATATCTGACAATGCAGAAAATCTTCAAAATACTCCAAATTGCTTTTACAGAGCAGTTAATTCTATGCTTACATCAAGTTTTATGGCAATAGAAAAAATTACATTAAATTATACCTAAGCCCATCAATCATACACAGGAAGGCATCTAACCAGAAGTGACTCTTACTAGTTGATCAGAGGCAGTCTACAGAATGGACTGCTTGTGACCCCGTTTCTAGCACAGACTTTTCCATGCCTCATAACAAAGATGTCTGGGTTTCTATTATGTTTTAATTAAACTGTGTGTGGATTGAAAGCTGTAGTTTGATGAAAATTTTGGATTTGGCTGGAAGCAATTGTATAGTTTACTATCAAACATAAAGTGCTTGTCACAATGTTTATCTTGTTAGTTAAGCACTCTTTTACAAATTATTTTTATTAATACATAATAGCATATATTTATGGGCTACATGTGAGATTTTTGGCACAAGCATACTATGTGTCATGACCACATCATGGTATTTAGGATATCTGTCACTTCAAGTAGTTACCACTTCTTTGTGTCAATAAACACTAAAATATGTACTGCCTACATATACATCAAGTTATTTATGTTTTTACCTATTATTCTTGCAAATAACCTATACTGATAGTTTATTTTCATTTTTGTTCTATGTTCACCTGGAAAAACACATACACACTCTAAGCTTCTCTAAATTATCTTTTTTCTGATATAGTAATTTATCAAAACTAATTTTGATGACTAGTAAAGCTAACACAGTAGTCTCCATTTATAAGTATTTTTATTTCCACAGTTTCAGTTATCCTCAAAGAAACAGGGTCTGAAAATATTAAATGGAAATTTCCAGAAATAAATAATTCATAGGTTTTATATTGCACACTGTTCTGAGTAGCACAAGGAAACTGCACACCCATCCTTATCTGTCCTGCCTGGCACATAACTCATCCCTTGCCCAGGGTATCCACACTGTATACCCTATTTGTCATTGACATCATCGGCTCCTGGCATCCAACCATCTACATATGGCTTGCTGTTCCGGTATTACCCAAAGCAGATTATTCCTCCTTCTTATGTATTTTCTGAAGTATGTCATAATGCCTACATCATTCACCTCATCCATCTCATCCTGTTGACATTTTATCAATTCATATCATCACAAAAAGGGTGAACACAGTACAATAAGATATTTTGAGGGAGATCATACTCACATAACTTTTATGAATTGAATAATAAATTAAAATGTATTACAGGTATATAACATAGGTAAAAACCCAGCACATACAGGATTTGATACCATCTTCATTTTCAAGCATTTACTAAGCCTCTTTGCAAGTATGTTCTGCAAATAAGGAGGGTTGTACCACTAAGTGGCTAAATTTTCTCATCACCCGTTACTTTAATATGTTTCAATTTTTTCCCCAAGCCTTAAGGGGGAATTCTGAATTGTGGACACCTGGTACCTCTGCTTATTATGTGTTTCTATTAATAAATGCTCAACCTTATCTCTAATCTGTCTGAGATACAATCAGGCATGATTACTGAACAATGGAAACTCATTAAGCTGTTCTTGGTGTCTAGGCAATCATAGCTGTCAATCAGTGGAGCTTGAAAAGAAGCTTTTTCAAATATTCTTTGGAAAAAAAAAAAAAAGAATACCTTCGTGAATATCTCCACTTTTCTCCAAAACCATTATTTTTAAGGCTCTTTTTAGCCTAGAAATAGATTGTGGTAACTATTGCATAACTATTTTTTTAATCAACTTTTCTTATAGATTCCAGGGGTACATGTGCAGGTTTGTTACATGGGTATGTTGCATGATGCTTGGGTTGGGAGACAAATGATCTCGTCACCCAGATAGTGAGCATGACACTCAACATAAGTTGTTTTACCCTTGCCCTCCTCTCTCCCTCTTCTCTTTATTAATCCCCAGGTCTATTGTTGCCATCTTGCATAACTTATATTCTTGCCTCAGTCTTTGTCTTCTTACTTCTTTCTTCTGAAAAATTAAATATCATTATGGTTACTGACTTTGAACATTCCATATATATTTATGTCTATATTAGCCCTATTCATATGCTATACATCTGGTTTCTGTCTTTATCACCAAATGTAATCTTGTTTCTATAAAGACATGGACATTTTTATTTCATCTAAAAATGACTAAAATATCTGAATGATAAGTACTCAATAAATAATTCTCCCATGGGACAAATATGAGTCAGAAGGATGGATAATAGGATGAAATGTAAACTATTTTTTTACTTTCTAATAATCTGTCTCATGCTGGCGAACAAATCTCCATGAGCATGTTGTGCTGCTGTATGGATTTCCTGAGCAAAGGGGACTGACCTCTTTTTAAAATAAATTAGCATAATAAACATTCTTGGATGCAAGAAATACTGTCTCTCTTCTAGTTTGTGGGTAGGCTTATTTCCTGAACAGTACCATAATGAAAGAATTTTCCCCTCTCCAAAGTCATTTCAGGATAATAAATTTACCCTCCTCTCCTCAAAGAAGATTAAAGACTAAAGATAAGTTCCCATTTCTTCCCCCCGCAGAAGGAAGGATGGACCAGACACCAGAAGCCCTTTCATGACATCGGAATCAGATCCTAATTTCAGATCTCCTCTTCTATAATATATAACACTGCATGTATAGGTAACATTTAACACTTTTTACAACATTGCAAGAGGATCATGGATTGGGGATGTAGGACTGATTATATTCTGACTGCCACTTTTGCCATAAGTAATAAACTGTCTATGTTTCTATTCTTATGTCTTTGCAAGTACTGCAAAGGTTCAGACCTGCACAGTTCCTAATCCAACAGGTACAATCTACTATGCTAATCTAATCTGCAACCCTCAGTCTTAATTATATAGGCATTGTACACGCTGCTTACATAAAACATTTCCCTAAATACTGGCACAGATTTTTTTAAATAGACTTTTTAATTTTGAAATAATTGTATATACATGTACAGAATAAAAAAAAAACACAGGGGATTCTTCCCAAATTATATCTGTAAAACTATATTACACAATATCACAATCAATATATTCCAATATTACTTAGATTTAATTGATTGTACCTGTATTTATTCATGTGTGTCTGTGTGATTTTAGTACTATATGACTTATTACATGTGTAGGCACATATAAATTACAGGGATCAAGGTACACAACAGTTCCATTACTACAAGGAACCCTTCCACAGCTCTTTCATACCCACAACCAATTACACCACAGATAATGAATCTGTTCTACATTTGTATAAATGTGTCATGTCAGTAACATTATATTAATGAAACAATGCAATATATAACCTTTGTGGACTGGCTTCTTTCCACTCTGCACAATGTTCTGAAGGTTCATCCAAATTGAAGCATGTGTCAATAGTTTATTCTTTTTTATTGCTGAGTAGCATTCTAGGATATGGGCATACTACAGTTTTTTTAAACTATATATCCATATAACCATTTATATTCAAATGTTATCCAAGAATACCCTTTGTGTTGTTTCCAGTTTGGACCTATTAAGACAAAGTTGTTACAAATATTTATGTATACGCAGATTTTATCATGAGCATAATTTTCAATTTCTCTTGGACAAATGTATATGAATGCAATTACTAGGTTATATGGAAATTGCATACTTTTTTTTTTTAATTATTAAGAAATTGTCAAATTGCTTTACAGAGTGACATTACCCATGAACAATATATGACCGATCCCATTTGCACAAATTCTTCTAAGCATTTTGGTAGTGCTTTTATAGTAGCCATTGTGATAGATATATTATGATATCTCCTCATAGTTGTAATTTTCAGTTACCTAATGAATGAAGACATTATATTTTTATGTGCTGCTTGCCATCTTTATACTCTCATTTGCGAAACGTCTGTTTATGTCTTTTGCTAATTTTATAGTTGGGAGTGTTTGTTTTTTGTGGTCTACTTTTCAGAGTTTCATTGTGTATTTTTGATACTGTAATTTTATATGTGCCTTGCTAATTGATAGATCATGTGATTTTTCTCCTTTGGCCTCTTGATATGATAGATTACATTATTTGATTTTCAAATGCTGAAACAACCCTACTAGCAAGAGAAATCCCGCTTGGTCAATACATTACTGAAATCAATTTGTCAATATTTTGTTGAGGATGTTTGCATGTATAATTATGAGAAATATGAGTGTAGAACTCCCACTTAGAAGTGAGAATACATGGTATTTGGTTTTCTTTCTTGCATTAATTCATTTACGATTATGGCCTTCATCTGAATCCATGTTGCAGCAAAGGATATGTTTCATTCTTTTTTCACGGCTGGATAGTGTCCCATGATGTATATTTACCACATTATCTTTATGCAATCAACCATTAATGGACACCTAGGTTGATTCCACATCTTTGCTATTGTGAATAGCACAGTGATGAACATACAAGTGCATGTATCCTTTTGGTACAATAATCTATTTTCCTATCAATATGTACCACATAATGGCACTGCTGTGTCAAATTGTAATTCTGTTTTACATTCTCTGAGAAATCTCCAAACTGCTTTCCATAGCATCTGAATGAATTTACATGCCACCAACAGTGTATAAGCCTTCCTTTTTTCTCTACCATCTTGCAATCATCAGTTATCTTTTTGACATTTTAGTAACAGTCATTCTGACTTATGTGACATGATATCTTACTGTGGTTTTAACTTGCATCTCTCTGATGATAAGTAATGATGAGAACAAACAAATATTTTTGTTGACTGCTTGTATGTCTTCCTTTGAGAAGTGCCTGTTTATGTCACTTGCCCATTGGGCCTATTTGTTTTTTGCTGATTGTTTTAAATTCCTTATAGATTCTGGGTGTTAGACCTTTGCCGGATGCAGAGTGTGCGAAATTTTTCTCCCATTCTGTAGACTGTATGTTTACTATGTTGATAGTTTCTTTTGCTGTGCAGAGCTATTAAGTTTAATTAGGTCCCACTTGTCAATTTTTGTTTTGATTGGAACTGCTTTTGGCCACATAGTAAAATGTTCTTTACCAAGGCTAATGTTGAGACAGGTATTTCTTAGGTTTTCTTCTAGGATTTTTATAGTTTGAGATACTATGTTTAAAATAAATTCATCTTGAGTTAATTTTTTCATGTGGTGTAAATAAGGAGTTCAGTTTTAATGTCCTGCATATGACTAGCAAGTTATTTCAGCACCATTTATTGAATAGGGAGTCCTTTTCCCATTTATTGTTTTTGTCAGCATTGTAAAAGATCAAAGGTCAGAGGGTTGTTGATGTGTGGCTTTATTTCCAAGTTTTACATTCTGTTGCCTTGGTCTATGTGTCTGTTTTCATACCAGAGTCATGGTGTTTGGTTTCCGTAGCCTTACAGTACAGTTTCAGGTTGGGTAGCATGATGCCTCTGGGTTTGTTGTTTTTGCTTAGGATTGTCTCAGCTATTCAGGCTCTTTTTAATTCTATGTGACTTTTAGAATAGTTTAATTCTGTGAACAATGTCATTGGTAGTTTGATTGGACTAGTGTTGAATGTGAATATATACATTGCTTTGGCCAGTATGGCCTTTTTACAATATTGATTCATACAATCCATGAGCATGAGATATATTTTTAATTTCTTTGTGTCATGTCTCTTTTTTTCAGCAGTGTTTATAGTTCTCCTTGTAGAGATATTTCACCTCCTTAGTTAGCTATATTCCTAGGCATTTGATCTTCTTTGTGGCTATTGTAAATAGTTCGGTGTTCTTGATTTGACTCTCAGACTGGACATTATTGGTGTATAGAAATGCTAGTAATTTTTGTACATTGATTTTGTATCTTTAAACATCCCCAAAGTCAATTACCAGTTCTAAGGGCCCTAGGTATAGAATTCTATCACCAGTGAAGAGAGACAGTTTGAGTTCTTATTTTCTTATTTGGAAGCCTTTGATTCCTTTCTCTTGCCTGATTGCTCTGGTTAGAACCAGTACTATGTTGAATAGGAACAGTGAGAGTAGGCAGCCTTGTCTTGTTCTAATTCGCAAGAAAAATGGTTCCAGTTTTTACCCATTCAATGTAATGTTGACTGTGGGTTTGTTATAGACAGCTCTTATTATTTTAAGGTATGTTCGTTCAGTGCCTAGTTTCTTGATCGTTTTTATCTTAAAATGATGTTAGATTTTATAAAAAGCTTTTTCAGCATCTGCTGAGATTATTGTATGGTTTTTGTTTTTAATTCTGTTTAGTGAATCACATTTATTGATATGTGTATATTAAACCAACTTTGCATCCCAGGAATAAAGCAGCCTATTTGTGAATTAACTTTCTTATGTGCTGCTGCTTTTGGTTTGCTAGAATTTTGTTCATGAATTTTTTGTCTATATTTATGAGTGATATTGGCTTGAAGGTTTCTTCCTTTGTCATTTCTCTAGTGCTGGCTTCATGAAATAAATTATGTAGGAGCACCACCTCCTTGATTTTTTGGATTAGTTTCAGTAGGATTTCAGTTTTTTATATGTCTGATTGAATTTATCTATGAGCCCCTCTAGTCCAGGCTTTTTTGGTTGGTAGAATTTTATTATTATTATTATTATTTAGTATTACTACTGATTTAATTTCAGAGCCCCATATTAGTCTATTCAAGGCTTCTATCTCTTCATGATTCAATTGTGGAAGATTCCATATTTCTGGTAATTCATCCAGTTTTTAGAATTTCTAATTTGTGTGCATAGAGTTACTTATAGTATTCTCAGAAGCTTTTGTATTTCTGTGGTATCAGTTGTAATGCTGTCTTTGTCATTTCTGATGTATTTATTTGTATCTTCTCATTCTTTTCTTTGTTAATCTAACTAGCATTCTATCAATATCGTTTTCATTTTTGTTTTGAAAAACCAATTACTGGTTTCATTGATACTTTGTATAGATTTTGGAATCCCAATTTCATCAAGTTATCTAATTATGAGTATTTCTTTTATTCTATTAGCTTCTTGATAGGCTTTTATTTTTCTAGTTTCTTTAGTTGCAACATTAGATTTTTAATAATTTAAGATGTTTCTAACTTTTTGATGAAGATATTTAGGGCTATAAACTTTCCTTTTAACATTGTTTTAGCTGTATCCCAGATATTTTAGTAAATTGTGTCCTGTTTTCATTAGTATCAAATTTTTTTACAAAAATTCTGCCTTAATTTTAATGTTCACCCAGGAGTTCTTCATAAGAAAGTTAATTTCCATGTATTTCTTTAGTTTTGAGAGATCTTCTTGATTGTTATTGCTAGTTTTATTGTACTGTGGTTCACAAGCACGCTTGGAATAATTTCGTTTAAAAAATTATTGAGACTTGCTTTATGATGAAGCATGTGGTCGATCTTAGGATATGTTCCATGTATAAATTAGAAGATTTTGTATTCTGTGGTTGTTGGGTGCAGTGTTTTATAAATGCCTATGAGGCAAAGTTAATTAAGAGAACAGTTAGGTCCAGAGATTCTTTGTTAGTTTTTTGCCTTGAAGATGTAATATTGTCAGTGGGATGTTGAAGTCTCTCACTATTACTGTGTGGTTATCTAAGTCTCTTCATAGACCAAGAACTTGTTTTATGAAGCTGATTGCTCCAATGGTGGGTACATGTATACTTAGGATAGTTAAATCTTCTTCTTGGATTGTACACCTTAACATTATACAATGCCTTTCATTTTCCTTCTTTATTAGCTTAAAATCTGTTTTTATGTAATATGAGAATAGCAACTCCTACTGTTTTTTCGTTTTGTTTTGTTTTGTTTTTTGTTTTTCCATTTGTTTGGTAGATATTTCTCCAACCCTTTTCTTTGAGCCAGTGGGTGTTGTTATAAGAGAGCTGGGTCTGCTGAGGACAACAGATGGTTTTGGGTCTTTTTTTTTTCAGGTTGTCACTCTATGTATTTTAAGTGGGACATTTAGTCCATTTCCATTCAAGGTTAGTACTGTAGTGTGTAATTTTGATCCTGCTATTATGTTTTTAGTTGGTTATTATATAGATTTGACTGTGTGGTTGCTTTGTAGTGTGTGTGCTATGTGCTTACGTGTGTTTTTGTGGTAGCAAATGTTGTTTTTCTGAATTCATGTTCAGCACTCTCTTAAGGATCTTTTTAAGGTTTTACTGTTTGAAATGAATCCCCTTGGCATTTGCTCATCTGAAAAGAATTTTGTTACTACTTTACTTATGAAGCTTAGATGGTGGGATATGAAATTCTTGGTTGGAATTTATCTTATTTAAGGATACTAAAAATAGGACTCAATCTCTTCTGGCTTGTAATGTTTCTTCTGGGAGGTTTGCTGTTAGCCTGATGTGCTCACTGTCTAGGTTACTTGACCCTTCTCTCTAGCTGCCTTTAAATTTTTTTCTTTTGCATTGACCTTGGTGAATCTGGTGAATATGTGCTTTGGGTGTGGTTGTCTTGTATAGTATTTATCCAGGGTTCTCTGCATTTCTTGGATTTGCATGTCAACCTCTCTAGTGAGATTAAGGAAATTTTCATGAACTATATCCTAAGATATATTTTCCAGTTGTCTATTCTCTCTCCTCTCTCACCTATGCCAATGAATCATAGGTTTGATCTTTTTACACAATCCCATATTTCTCAGTGGTTTTGTTCATTTTTCTTAATTCTTTCCTCTTTATTTTTGTCTGACTGAGTTGATTCTAATAACTGGTCTTTGAGTTCTGAGATTCTTTCCTCAGCTTGTATGTTCTGCTATTAATACTTCTGATTGCGTTTTAAAATTCTTATAGTGAGTTTTTCAGCTTTGGAAGTTGAGATTGGTTCTTTCTCACAATAGTTATTTCATATTTCAGCTTTTGGACTGTTTTAATGGATTCTTTGGATTCCTTGAATTGGGTTTCAACTGTCCCCTGAATCTCAGTGAGTTTCCTTACCATCCAGATTCTGACTTTCACATCTGTGATTTCAGTTATTTCCGGTTGGCTAAGAACCGTTGCTTGGGAGCTAGTGGACTCACTTGAAGGTAAGGGGACACTCTGGCTTTTTGGGTTGCCAGAGTTCTTGTGCTGATTCTTTCTTATCTGGAGTGGGGGGTGTTGCTGTTCCTTTAACTGTGGAGTAAGTTGAATATAGTCTGTTGGCTTCATTTCTGGATGCTTTCAACAGGTCACGGCTCTGTACAGAATCTTCATATATGTATGAATTCTTGCACTTGGTTTCATAGCTGTATATATTAGCAAGACAAATTTTTTGTATTGTAGTTTGGCCTGTGATCAAGTTGATGGAGTTTAAGAATAGTGGCCAGCAGCTAGGTTAATACCCAGCCATGCAACTCTTTTGTCCTTTTCAGATTCACAGGTGTGCTCACCAGGTCCACTCCTGAGCCTTTGGGGAGCCCCTCTGGTCCCTGGCACTGTGCCTCTGTTTCTTTTATTAGATGTTCTGGGCCACAGGGCCCCCTTAGGCAGAGGCTGCAGCGGGAGATATGCCACACTCTGGACTACCCTGTGGAGACAGACATGCCCTGCTCCTGTCCCATCCCAGAAACCTATGCATCTGCCCCTTCTCAGTGTTGTGATGGTGGTGAGCTCCTCTCTCACTCAAATGCCAGCCATGGATCTTGGCTTTGTACTCCCAAGTTCTGTGTTGCAGCCCTGGAGGCAGCAGGATGTCCTGTAGCTCGAGTTTGGGTTCTGGCTGCACTAGGGGATCTGATGTGCTCCTGGTGGCTAGGCATGAGCCCTGGGAGAGGCCGGCAGGCAAGTGGGCTTGCAGAGCAGATGTACCCCAGTCCCAAAGGGAAGCTAGCCTCACTCTCTCCTGGCTGAGGTCAGCTGGGGTCCATACCTTCCTGAGGAGAGTGGGGAGCCCTGGGGGTGAGCATCATGGCCACTTTCCCCTGGAGCTGCCCAGTGTGCAAAAGCTTCCAGGATCCATGCCACCTAAAGGCCTGTCTGCCTGCTTCCTGGGAGAAACCCCTGCCAGCTCGCACATCCATGGGGTGTGCAGCGTCACCTGTAGCTAGGATCCCAAAGGTCTGTCATAAGGGTGAGTCATCTTTCAGCTCCCTCGCTCTCCCCTTTCTCAGGATCCATCTGGGGTCGGGAACTGGCTCTGGCATCCAGGTACCTCGTGCAGAGCTCCCAGCTTCCTTCCCCTGTAGCCTCAGCTTCAGCGTTGCCTTCTCATCCACTTTCAACACCTTTCTCCAAATATCTGCCCAAATTATGGTGATTTATTAAATAATTTGGTCTCTCTCAGCGGGAGCAACACTTCCTGGCTGCATCTAGTTGGCCATCTTGTCCTCTGTCCTCAGAAATGGTATTTTTTAAAGCATCCATTGTTACAAAAACAATACAGTTTTGACTGAGCTCTGACTCCTCAGCTAGCATATTGGGCCATTTCTTCATATACACTGAATGCCGCTCTAAACCAGGAACTCTGTAATCAGGTAGTAATAGATAGTTCTTATTATTAAGAATCTGATATTGCACTAAGAGGGAGATAGAAACACAAGCAACACTTATAATTCCTTGTGCTAAGTGCTGTAAGAGAGGTCTGTATGAAGGATTCTGGGACACCAGAAGCCATACACTAACTTGGGTGGGCAAGTCGTGGAAGATAGGAATCCAATGAAGAAAGGCATGGAAAAGGAAAAAAAGGCAATGTGATTAAAGGTAAACTAAGCATTGTGTTGGCTTTTAGACGGTAGTCAGAGTTTCTACAGGAATGATAAATTAGGCCACATTAAGGAGAATGTGGACAACTGGAAAAGAAATGCCTCCTCCATGGCTGCAGATGGGAGATTGCTGTGGTGATCATGGGCAAAGCCGACGAATGGAGAGAGAGGAGATGGAACTGGAGATACTCATCTCCAGAATCAATGGTAAAAAAAAACCCTCAAGACTGGCAGGGAAGAGAGAATGGATTTGAGAGAGACTGAAGGAGTGTGAGCAGGCCATCTCTGATGCCTGACTTGATGGGAGCAGGGGATAAAGCAGGAGGTGTGGGTAGTAAGAGCCCGAGCTTCAGAATGCTTTCCTATTCCGTAACTTCAGAAATATGGGTGGGGCTATGGCCTCCTACGTAAACAAGGATGAGCACACCTGTCTCGCCAGTGACGTGGAGCATCAAATGGCAATAAGGACAAACTGTAATATGCTCCCATTCACGTGCTATTAGGGCATACAACCTGTCTTGCCCCTGGCACATTGCTGGGGAGATAGTATACCCTCAACAAATCTTTGATCAGAGAGGAAGAAAGAAGGAGCAAGGATGGCTTGGAGGACAGAGTTTGAGTAAAGACACGCAGGTAAGTTCCTTAGCCTGTCAGAAAGCAAGCTGCATTTCTGAAAGTATGGAAAGAATATTGACGGGCTTCCTGGCATGTGGTCCTAACTGGTGCTTTCTTCTATTTCAGCTGCTCTAGTTCACACCCGGGAAGTTCAGAGGGGGTCATTCCATCATAGTGCTTTCTCCTCTAAAGGCTAACCTGTTTATAGTTAAGGGTCAAAAAAACACCTATTTCTAGAAGCAGCCAAATCTAATGGATCTTCTAACTACTGATGTGGAGATACTCTTAGAAGTTTTAAACACAGTCTGTAGCTATAAAATTGCCCATGCATGATGGAACAGGGTAAGTGAAAACCTCTATTCCCTCTAGATTCATCCTGCCACGGATTGTTAGCCTTCTTATTCGCATGTTAATGTTGATCTCAGAAAGCATAGAGCCATTTCTTCTGGAGCTGCTATCATCTCTGTGACACTCAACCAGTCCATTTTTATACTGCATGCTCTTCCATTCATATTAAATGATTTTTAGGAGGCGTAGAGGACAGATCAAAGCCTTAGGAAATGGAGAAAGGTAAAACAAAATTTTTAATTCAGGCAAAGTATGTGTGGATGGTCTCTTCTTAAGACTGAAATTCAGAGACATCTGATTTAGTTGTTTCTGGACAATTCTCTTTATAGCCTCTGTGTTTGGAAGACCAAGAAACACTCCTACTCTCTTAAAGGCAGAATGTTTAGCTTGAAAGTTTCAGCAGATTTTCTGTTTCCCTCTCATCCTATCATAGCAAGCTTTGGTTTTTTAACTATATAGTTTAAGTATGAGAAAATAGACAAATAAAATAGTGGTCTTCCTAGTGCATTTTGAAGGCATTTATCAGAACCTGACATAAATCTTATTTTATTTGAAGTTATATCAACCAGTCATCAACATTCCAAAGAAAAGTGTCTGGCTGAGAAGAATGCTAAGTGGACCCAAAGGTAAATGTGTGGCCATGGCCTTTTCTGTATTAACATTTTCCTTTGTCCATTCATAAAATGTAAATTTAATTGTCTGGAAATGCTGGCAGGCTTTTAAACTTTTTCTTTGCATGATATTATACCAAGACTCATTTATTCATGTCCTAAGCTATCATGCAAGCTTCCTAGCAGTGAATAGCTCTAATTATGATCAGGTCCCTAGCCATTTCATGTTAAATAGCTTTGATAGTCCAACAGATTGAGAGGAAATTGTTCTTCAGTTGATTGGACCCCTTATTTCTCTCCTCTTTCCCTGAGATTTATTCCCTGACAGTTGAGGTGTTTCTGTCATTTATAATATGTATTATTTTAGCCCTGATTTCAATTTAAACCTCTGAAGCTGCATAACTTTACTCTCACTTGAGGTTAAACTGCAGATTTCCTTCCTTCTTAATACAGGAAACCACGTTCAAAATATCTGGCCTTGGGACACTGAACCATCCTTTAAAAGCACACACACACAAATTTTTAAAATGAAAAACATACCTAGTTTCATATACCTAGAAAATTTCCACTTGGAACAGAAATCTTTAATGAAAACAATTGTCTTCAGGTTTTCTTATTTTATTTGAAAAAGAAAGATCGAGTAATTATTATTCAATAATTTTGCCTTAGGCAATAGAATTTCAGGCAAGGTAAATGATTGCATAAAAGGAAGGAAATACATAAGTGGCTGAGAGTTGGTGTCTCGGGGGAGAATATTTGATACATCAATAAACTAGTTTTCCAAACGATTATTTCTAAAGAAAATGGGAAGCCAGTCTATCCAGTGACATTCTGTTCCAGCTTGCTCCATCCCATTCACTGCAGCACACCTGCCCCCCCCCACCCCGCCCCGACCCCACACAGAATTGGAGAGCTAGCTCTTCATGTACGGTCAGCAAACACAAACCTGAATACAACCTGTGAGTTCTCATCTCCCTAGGGTTCCTGGGAAGCAGTCACCCCCTCTCTCCTTGGCATCAAATAGAGATAAAGAGCTTCCAGATTATTATTACAAAAGGATTTGGTTTTTCAAGTTCATTTCTTCCCCTTAGAGACACATTCTGCAGTGTGATGACAATACAGGAGATTTTCTTGAAAGATTAAGCTTGGGGATTTAAACCATTTCAGAATTTACTTAAAGAGATAGGACTCAAGATAGAAATCTACTCATTCCATAGATCATCTGTTGCAATTTTCCAAGAAAACCTTTCTTCTTCTTTTCAAGGAAATTAAATTGAAGCAGAATTATCTTTCAGAAAGACTAAATCTGCATGAGTTCCCAGTTGCCTTGCCTGGGTAGTCTTACTAATTCTCAAAGTGCCCAGTCCCCTGCTCTGCTAGTAACTTGAGGCCGCCATCTCCTGCTGTTCCACTTGCAAATGTCTCACACTCTGCCTGACCCCGTGGCAAAAAAATTATACCCAACACATCTAGCCAATAAAATGCATCAGGCTCTTTGACCTCTAGCTTTTCATACATTCTTTATTGCTTGAAACCTGTTTTTTTCTTCTTTTAGGGATGCACCCTACTTACGGAAATGTTTTGAGAATTTCTAATGCATGTATATTTATTTGTAAGCTATAAATATATGTTACTCTCTGAATATATTATGTATATTTAAAAATATACACAAAAATGGAACTTTAAAAGTCATTAGGCCAGGCCCGGTGACTCACACCTGTAGTCACAGCACTTTGGGAGGCCAAAGTGGGTGGATCACCTGAGGTCAGGAGTTGGAGACCAGCCTGGCTAACATGGTGAAACCCCATCTCTACTAAAAATACAAAAATTAGCTGAGTATGGTGGTGGGTGCCTGTAATCTCAGCTACTTGGGAGGCTGAGTCAGGAGAATCACTTGAACCTGAGAGAGAGAGGTTGCAGTGAGCCGAGATCACGCACCACTGCACTCCATCCTGGGTGACAGAGCAAGACTCCATGTCAAAAATAAAAAGCTATTAAATATAATTTATGAACGGTCATTGTATGGTTAGTATGTGTCCCCTATATTTCATGTGTTGAAAACTTATTCCACAATGTGGTAGTATTGAAACATGGGGTCAGTTTTAGTTGTTCACGGCTGTAATCCCAGCACTTTGGGAAGCTCAGGCAGGAGGATTGCTTGAGCCCAGGACGTTGAGACCAGCCTGGGCAATGTGGCAAGACCCTATCTCTACAAAAAAAAAAAATTAGAAAAAGAAACACGGAGTGTTTAAGTGGGGATTGTATCATGAGAGCTCTTCCTTCATGGAGGGTTTAATTTATTCATGGATTAATGGATTATCACAGGAAGAGAAATGGTGGCTTTATAAGGAGGGGAAGGGAGACCTGAGCTAGCACATCACCATGCTCAGCTCCATGTTATGTGATACCCTGCACCACCTGGGGACTCTGAGAGAGACCTTACCAGCAAGAAGACTGTCACCAGATGCAGCCTCTTGACCTTGGACTTTTCGGCCTCCAGAACTGTAGGAAGTAAGTTCCTTTTCTTTATAAATTACCCAGATTTGAGTATTGTGTTATAAGCAACAGAAAACAGCCTAATATAGCTATTGATCTGGACTGAGCTCCTGCTCTAGGCCCCAGCAAACTAGTCCAAAATGGACTCACTCATTTTATGATGGAGTCCTTTCTGCTTTAAATTATTCAAGAAACGGAATGTGATGTTAACCATTCCACTTTTTGTACTTGCTGTTTCCCTGTTCCCGCTCAAATGACCTTACCAAAAATGACTGATCTGCCACACCCAGCAAAGTGCCTGCCTATTCTGTAGCCCGGATGCTGCCCAGTTCATGAATCACTGACAAAAGCCAATTCAAGCTTTAAAACCCAGTTTCCTGAAATTTTGTTCTTTGATAAAGTAACCATAAATAAAAGTTCTAATATTTTCTTTCTTGCATTCCTGCTGGGATCTGGGCACCTCACTTTGCAGGTCACTGAGTAGGATACTGATTCCAGAGCTGAGGGGGTGACTGAGGTGACATGGTTCAGGCTGGCAGACTGAGAGCAGTCAAAAGTGCTCTCACTGAGGCCTGGTTTATGATTCACTGCATCCAAATTCATTCTGAGTCATTTTCGGTCATCTCAACTCCCACTAAGCTCGATGGTGTCATGCATCCAAATGACTAACAGTTGAGCTGATAATGCATCTATCTAATGGTGCATAGCTCAGAATTGTTTCAACAAAATGTAAGAAATTTAGGGAATATGACAGTATTCAACGCTGTCTGCTAGAAACATACAGTTCTCCCTGTTTTTCGAAGATACATTGTAAAAAGAGACCACTAGAACATGGGAGAGTTATTACCAGAAACTGCAAATCACGCAATAAAACAAATATCCTGATGACATTGTAGCATGAATAAAGATTGGGAACTGTCAGGAATTTATTCATTTTAGATAAAACATTTAAAGAGACCTGTTTTGTTTTCCTTAACATTATTTTAAAAATCATTAAAATAGTTTGGTTCTTTAACAACAACAAAAAACATCCAGGGCTTTGCTGGTAAAACATTGAGTTGGTTTGAAGTTGGTTAGAAAAAAAATGCTACCTACCCCAGATCTCTATTATCTCTAAAATCACCACTGGTCTTTAGGAGATGATGGCCGGCAGTGCTCGCACAGAGGGCTCACTTCAGAGAGAAATGTGGGGAAAGCTGCCTGCTCCAGGGAAAAGACCAAAGGGAGACATTCATATGTCCCCTCGTTTGCCAGGTTTCTACGGAATCCCTGAAATGTGCTAGGCATTTAGGACACAGAGCTGAGAGAAATGCTGTTCTCAATGGACTTACAGGCTACTGGGATAGACAAGTAAACTGGCAGTTACCTGGGAGAAGACCTCGCCTGTGGGAACTCACGGCCCAGCAGAGCAGCACGGAGCAGACCACAGCATTTGGGAGGCGCCTTGCTGCCTAGGTTGAATTCCGAGGAATATGATAAAGTCATGAAAAAGATAAATGAATAAACACTGACTTAGCAAGTACTGTGTGTCACATACTCTGCCACAAATGTAATGAATATAGTTTCATGATAGGAATATACTGATATTAGGGCAGACCTGAAGCAGACTTCCAGAGTTCTTACCCAGCTGCACATATACTTGTCTTTTTAGTTTTTATCTTTGAGACAGAGTCTCAATGCTGCCCAACCTGCAGTGCAGTGGCATTATCTTGGCTCACTGCAGCCTCTGTCTCCCGGGTTCAAGTGATCTTCCTGCCTCAGCTGGGTGAGTAGCTGGGAATACAGGCACCTGCCACCGTGCTTGGCTAATTTTTGTATTTTTAGTAGAGATGGGATTTTGCTATGTTGGCCAGGCTACTCTCAAACTTCTGACCCCAGATGGTTTGCCTGCTTCAGTCTCCCAAAGTGCTGGGATTACAGGCGTGAGCCATTGTACCTGGCCCACATTTGTTACTAGCTGGGTGTACTTGGGCAAGTTAGCTCACCTCTCTAAATGTCCATTTTGCCATGTGTTGAATAGGATAATAACAGCATCCCATTTAAAGGAAAATAAGACAGCTGTGAGGAAGGAACTAGACAATCTATGGGCAGCACTTAGACTATGCCTAACATGGTAGATAGTAGCTATTACATATCTGTCAATCCTAGTGACTCACCAATTAGCTATTACTGTTATGATTATTGTTCTCTCCATTTCATAGACCAGGAAATTGAGGCCAAGGGAGTATTAGTAACTTGCAGTGCTACTACTATGGTGTGGAAGCCAGGCTGCCTGGGACTTCCAGGCAGAGGCACTGGCCTAGGAAAGGGAACATAAACACACAGTGATTCAGGGAAGAAGGGAATAGGAGATGCTTCGAAAGGAATGATTACCTCGATTATTTCAGAAACAGAAGGCTGAGTGTCAAAACTAGTAAATCATAAATATTTTTCACTATGTGTGTGTTAATAATAAGTTGTGTGACTAGATGATCTACATGAATAGATGAGAAGCAATTATCCTGGAATTTTAGAACTATAGGTAGATTTTGGTGTTTTCCACGATTCAATAATCAGAAGGAGAGAGCGCGATAGAGATAGAGAGAGGCAGAGAGAGAGAGTGTGGAGAGAGAGACTTAAGAATCAGATCACAAAACAAAACAAATCACCGGCTGTGCAGCTGAGAGAGGCACAAATAAAGTTGTAATAAGTCAGCACAAAAAAGCAAGTACACAGTATATGCTGAGGTATATCATTTGTTTTACCATTGGTTCCATATTTTGTTGACATTTGACATTTAATTATAAAGAATGTACTACATATTATTTTGCTTTGTCATACCAAAACATTTTTCCTTTTCATTTATACAATTTTGGTCTCTGGAATGTCTTCCTGTCTAGTCCTAAAGCTCAAGTTTTTATACTCCTTTGCCACACCCTAAGTTACAGTTCCAGCTCAGGATGGCTGACGGTGACCAGGAAGGTTACATGATCCAGCTTTTCCTAGCTGCCACCAACAGGAGTGAGCCGATCACCAGGTGCCTCTGAAAGGAGCCCTGCTCTCTCTGCAACGCTGCTCCCATTCTCCTGGATGACTTTGTGTTGTGGAGAGCCCCCTGCTCACTCTTTCAAGCTTATCTCTAGGATATTTACTAAAGGAAAAAAAAAAAGAAAGGAAAGTATCAAATGAAACACTAATATTAGTAGTTTTCTGTTTGAATGATAGAAATAGCAACAATGAATCATCACTTCCTTTCATGTATTTACTAACTCACATTTCCTAAGATTTAAGAGGGAGAAACATCAAGGGTTGACTAACAATGCTGACGTTTGATGTCAGCTGTGGGGCTCATGACTGTTTTTTTTTTTTTCCCTAACAAAGCAGACTTTGGGCATTGTTTTGATTCCATTAATGACCACCCAAGATAAGAGGCTTTTCCATACACCTAGAATGCATTCCTTCTTCACTCAAGGGATTTTTAAATCTGAGAGAGGCTTTGAAAACAAACGTGTAACTTCTAGGGATCCCAAGGTGTAACCACGAGTGGATTATAAATAAATAGAAATTCTCCCTACAATTTTTTGCCATACAAATGAAATAAAATGGGTCTTTCTCGGACCTGTAATTGCAACTGCTCAGGTTTTTTTTTGCCAGTAGTGTCTGCCAGATTTTGAAGGCCTCCAGCGAAAGTTTACTACATCATAAGAAATGCATGCATCATTTATTTCTGTGAATGTAGTAAATGCAATCACTAAACACAGCAATTAGTTGAGCAGAAAGTGTATGCAAACTGACTGAAAGATAAGCTTATGAAAAGCTTTTCAAATTAAGAATACATTTATGTGGTTTAAGATCTGAAAAAAATAAATAAAACATAAGATCATCTCAAATACTTTTGGTCAAACTTAAGCTCAGATGACCCTGAGTAGAAACAAATGTTTGCAAAAAATACCTCTGGAAACCCAATGTCACAGTGTGGTTTTTCTGCATTTGCCTCTTGGAGAGAAAACATTGGTTAGTATGTAGTGTTCTCGTATTCCCTGGTGTGTAGTATACCCTTGAAGTCATGAATCAAAACCTTTGGGAAAATCACAAGAAGACTTTAGAGAGATTGTCACTGACTTTGAACTTTGCGTCTGGAGCATCTATGTTAACTGGAACAACTCTCCGGTTGCAGGTAGTGCTGCAGAAGCTCCTTGTTCCCTCCCTCTCTTTCCCCTCCACCATCCAGCACACAGGCAGTGCTGTGCGCTCAAGAGCAACTAAGCATTTGCTCAGTGGCTTGTACTTTCCTTAACTTTTCTTAAAGGAAGTAAAAACTAGCTTGCTGCCCCTAAAGCTCCAGCTGAGGTTCTGAAATGTCCAGCTTCACATGCAATAATATCAACCTGGAGTGGAAGATTGCTGAGAGATTCCAAAGGAGAGACGCTTTAAACTCTTTGGAGAGCAAGAGAGACTTAAGTAAGAAAACAACCAAATATAGGCTGGGCACAGTGGCTCACACCTGTCCGTTTGGGAGGCCGAGGCAGGTGAATCACCTAGGTCAGGAGTTCAAGACCAGCCTGGTCAACGAAACCTCGTTTCTATGACAATTACAAAATTAACTGGGCATGGTGGAGCACACTTGTAGTCCCACCTACTTGGGAGGCTGAGGCAGAAGAATCACTTAAACCCAGTAGTTGAAGGTTACAGTGAGCCAAGATCACACCATTGCGCTCCAGCCTGGGCAACAAGAGGAAAACTCTGTCTCTAAAGAAAAAAAGAAAAGAACCAAATAAGCGTAAGAAGTATTTATAGAGTGCCTGCTCAATAAGCACTTTAAACGCATTATTTTATCTGATTCCCATAGCCTCTCTTCAGGTGATATTACCACCTATCTTGGGCAGCAGGTCAGTGACGACAGCTAAGTTTGCACAGCTCTAAGTCTGGGGTGTAATGATTCGAGCGTTCCAACTGTCATCTCCTCTCACACGGGTCATCCCTGGTGTCAGCCTGTCTCTCCAATTCCTTCA
>CAUYQU010005985.1:0-46637 GCA_963574635.1 Cheracebus regulus
GGATATGAAATTCTGGGTTGAAAGTTCTTTTCTTTAAGGATGTTGAATATTGGCCCCCACTCTCTTCTGGCTTGTAGGGTTTCTGCTGAGAGGTCTGCTGTGAGTCTGATGGGCTTCCCTTTGTGGGTAACCTGACCTTTCTCTCTGGCTGCCCTTAGCATTTTCTCCTTCATTTCAATCCTGGTGAATCTGACAATTATGTGCCTTGGGGTTGCTCTACTTGAGGAATATCTTTGTGGTGTTCTCTGTATTTCCTGGACTTGAATATTGGCCTGCCTTGCTAGGTTGGGGAAGTTTTCCTGGATGATATCCTGTAGAGTGTTTTGCAGCTTGGATTCATTCTCTTCTTCACATTCGGGTACACCTATCAAACGTAGATTAGGTCTTTTCACATAGTCCCATATTTCTTGGAGACTTTGTTCATTCCCCTTTACCATTTTTTCTCTAATCTTGCCTTCTCGTTTTATTTCATTGAGTTGATCTTCGACCTCTGATATCCTTTCTCCTGCTTGGTCAATTCAGCTGTTGAAACTTGTGCATGCTTCACGAAGTTCTCATGTTGTATTTTTCAGCTCCATCAATTCACTTATATTCCTCTCTAAGTTGTCCATTCTCATTACCATTTCACTAAATCTTTTTTCAAGGTTCTTAGTTTCTTTGAATTGGGTTAGAACTTGTTCTTTTAGCTCACAGAAGTTTCTTATTATCCACCTTCTGAAGCCTGATTAAGTCATTTCATCACATTCAGTCTCTGTCCAGCCTTGTTCCCTTGCTGGTGAGGAGCTGTGATCCCTTGTTGGAGGAGAGGTGTTCTGGTTTCGGGTGTTTTCATCCTTTTTGTGCTGGTTTCTTCCCATCTTTGTGTATTTATCCTCCTGTCGTCTCTGTAGTTGCTTTCAGGTTCGGCCTCTGAGTGGATGTCTAGTTTGTTGATGATGCAGTTATTTCTGTTTCTTAGTTTTCCTTCTAACAGTCTGGCCCCTCTGCTGTAAGATGGTTGAGGTCTACTCCAGGCCCTGCTTGCCTGGGGATCACCTGCAGGAGCTGCAGAACACTAAAGGTTGCTACCAGTTTCTTCTTCTGCTATCTTTGTCCCAGAAGGATACCCGCCAAATGTCAGTCTGATCTCTCCTTTATGAGGTGACTCTTTGGATATATGGGGGTCAGGAAGCTGCTTGAGGAGACAGTCTGTCCTTTAGAGGAGCTCAACTGCTGAGTTTTGAGCCCCGTTGTTCATTCAGAGCTGCTGGGCAGGTATGTTTAAGTCTGCTGCGGCAGAACTCATAAACCCCCTTTTTTTCCCCCAGGTGTTCTGTCCTGGGGAGTTAGGGCTCTATTTATGAGTTTCTGGTGTGCTGCTGTCTTTTTATTTTCAGGGCTGCTCTGCTCAGCAAGGAGGCAGCCTAGTCACTGTCTGCCTGCAGAGGCTTTGGTGAGCTGCTGTGGGCTCCACCCAGCTGCCATGTGAACTTCCCTGCAGTCCTGTTTATATGGGTGTAATTAGAACTGCCTCAGCAATAGTGGCCCACCTCTGTAATGGCGGGTTGCCTCGGCAATGGTGGGCTGCCTCCGCAATGGTGGACTACCTCTGTAGTGGTGGAGTGCCCCGGTAATGGTGGACGCCCCTCCCCCACAGAACTGGACCATCCAGGGTTCCGTTGTGCCCGCTGCAAAACTCTCAACCAAGCGCGTTTCCAATTGCTATTTTAGCCGAGCGTGATCACCTGGCTCGCTGTCTCAGAGCCTTTTGTTTTTTAGTAGAATGGTTGACTCCCAGGTGTTCCAGACACCTGTTGAAAAGGCGCTGGGATCTGTGTGATTTCCCCTGCGGGGACACACCGCACAGGCTGAAATAGCGGCACTGAGATTTGTAGCGCTTTTTTGCCTGGGAATCTCCTGGGCTGGCTTCCTGATTCAGTCCCCTTTTTAATCTGCCTTCCCATAGCTCCACTCACCCGTTAAAAGGGTACACAGATCAGTGTATTTTGTACGGAGAACCACTGTGCCAGGGCGCCGGCAAAACAGCTGTGCTGGCCAAAACAGCTGCACTGGCGACCCGTGGGGCTGCTCCGCCTGGGTATCTCCTGGTCTGTGGGTAATAAAAATCCATCTGGAAATGCAGCGTCCACTCACTCTCTGCACTTTCACTGGGAGCTGCTATCCTCAGCTGCTCCTAATCGGCCATCTTGGATCTTCCCCTGATCAAAATTTGAATGAGAAAATGCACTTGTCTTTTTAGCATAATTCTTTTTCTTCTAAACTCCAGTGGGTTTTTATACCCTTCAGTTTTATCACTGGTCCTGGCTGAGCTCACTATTCCCTTATCCCACTCTCATTACCACTGCCCTGCCCCTCCCAAAGGGCAACCACTCTATTTTGTTTCATGTGTATTTTTTGTTTGTGCTCTTATAAAATGTGCTTTCTTGCTTTGTATGATGCACTTTTGTGTAGATACAGCATTGTGTTCTACCTCATTCTATTAATTCACTTTGTTTTCAATCAGCACTGTTTTTTCAGCACAATCCAAAGTGTACTGTGTATTTTTCATCCACTGCTTCCCATTGCTGTATGGTGCTCCATCGAGTGCAGGCACATGGTTCACCTGCTCACATGCAGGCTGCTTTTTCACCATGAAGAGAATTCATTTTTTGCAACTGAAGGAAACTGCTTTCCTACCCTCAACTGGAATTCAGATCATTCGCTTCTTTAAGTCAAAATTCTTTAAGTCTAACAACTAGCTACTCCTATTGTGGAATGCAAGTGTTAAATCATAATGCAAATGGACTTCCAGTTCAATTGAACTTTTTCTTTGTTTTTAGAGATAGGGTCTTGCTTTGTTGCTTAGACTGGAGTGCAGTGGCTAGTCACAGGCATGATCATACCATACTATATCCTTGAACTCCTGGGCTCAGGCAATCCTCCAGCCTCAGCCTCTTGAGTAGCTGGGACTACAGGTATGACTCACTACACCTGGCTAAAGCTGAACTTTTTTATATCAAGTATTCAAAAATAATATTTTTCCTCAAGCATACTCACCATTATACTTGTAACTCTGTTGTTTTTAATAATTCTGTTCAAAGATTCAAATCATAACCCCAGTAAGTATCTCCAAAGAGCTTTGTTGTGCCCCATTTTCTCAGGTTGAAGTTTTGCTGTGATTCCTTAAATTTTATTAGTACATGATAACATAACTCAGCTCTTACAGTTTTCCTGTCACAATTGAAAGTTACCACTGTAAACATCGTTTGCAGTTGTCTTGTGTTGCTTACCTGCCTTTTCTAACTGGTAACAGACCTGACCTGTTGCAGGTGGGGAGTCTGCCACTGAGAATGGCAAGAGGTAGCTGGTTTCTTCTCTTCTTTTGCAGTCTGGCTGCTACTCTTCCTCCCACCTTGCAGATGATGGTTTCTGACCCTTCTCTGGGATGGGAAATTAGGAGTGAGGAGAAGAAAAAAGAAGCACAAAATTTTTGCTACTGCCAGAGTTGCATTGCTCTCTTTGGATGTAACAAAAGTTTAAAACTGGGGTTTTCTCATCTGTGATACCCTTGTTGTAGGTAATACACTCTCCTCCTGCTCAAAATTAAGATCTTGCCTCAGCCCCCTTCCTCAGAGGAACTGGCAGTTCATTTGCAGACTCTTTTCATTGAATGCCTTTTGTCCCTCAACTTAGTCTTTGGGTGGACCCAAGTCAATCCCTGGTTTGTTCTTGCACAAAATCTGCCCCTGGTCCTTGAGCTCCATCCAGGCATGTTTTAGGCCCCTCCCAGAACAACAGAAATCTCTCCTTGACCAGCTCTGAAAAGCAGCTGACCAGCTCAGCTCCCATCTCTCCTGATCCCTGATCAAGAGGCAGAGGCCAGTCCTCTGTGAGTTCTCTGTGTCTCCCATACCATAAGAGAACACACATTTCTGCATTCCCATCAAAGCTCCATTCCCAGGGCTTCAGGAGAGTTTAGACAGTTTCATCCTCCAGCATTACCACATGGAGAGAGAGACTGAGACTCAGTTCTCTCCAAAAGCACTCTCCAAGTTTCCTTCAGTCTCCACTGACACAGGTGAGGGGTGGGACATCGTCTCACTGCTCTCTGCCTCTCCTTTCTGCATGCCCTGCACAGTTGTGGTCGTCACACTTCACTCTGGCATTCTATGTCCAGGGCCTTAGGGTCTCAGCTGAAAGTGTCTTGGAACATTCTGTTGCATGTACATTATGATGTCTAGGCTGTGGCGGGTTGACAGCTTTTGATGAAAACAAGAGAAGTTGACAGGAAAACAAAAGCATGCACACTGTGTAAAAACCTGTGGTCCAGCTTGTCTATGATTCTGCTCCTAGCATGATCTCCTCCTGCAAAGTGTACCTGCTCTCTGTAAAAATGACATTAAAAATAAGGAAAATCCCAGCTTCTCTTAGGAGCCATATGCAGCTCTATTTCTTCTCATATTAATGTGTACTTTTTGAGGCCTATTTTTTGTGAGTTTTCTGGAAGGAAGAAAGGGCCAGGGTAGGGGTTTGTTACCAGAAAAAGGGTCTTGTCCCAGACCCCAAGAGTGGCTTCTTGGATCTCTCACAGGAAAGAATTTAGGGTCTTTATTTAGTTAGCATCATTAACTTGTTCCCTCAACCTTAAATATCTTGTGACCAAGACTGTCCAATCCCCTGGGAATGTCACCCAGAAGGTTTAGCTTTATCCAGCCTCTATTCAGGATGGGGGCACTCTGGTTAGGACCACCCTGAAAGGTTCACTAAAGCACCAAGGGCTCCTCCAGAGCTAAGAGCAGGAGAAACAATGCCACCCCAACACATAGGAAACATCAGACTTGAATGGGCAAGATTCCAGCATGAACTATGAGATCTGAAATGTCCAGTTATTAGGGGGTGTTACCCTAGGAAGCCACTGAAGTCAGCCTATGACACAAAGCAGAGGACTTGCAACCAAGGGCTTAACATTTCTTTAAAAACAAACAAATGAGTTTTTCTGGCAAGATGGTCACATAGGAACAGCTTTGGTGCACAGCTCCCAGTGAGAGAGACGCATAAGGCAGGTGATCTCCACATTTCCAACTGAAGTACCAGGTTCATCTCATTGGTACTGATTATACAGGGGGTGCAGCCCAAGGAGAACAAGCAGAAGCAGGGTGGGGCATCACCACATACAGGAAGTGCAAGGGGCTGGAACTCCTACTCCTAGCCAAGGGAAGCCATTAGGGACTTTTCCTGTCCTGTGCACTCTGGCATTCTGGATTAGATACTGCGTTTTTCCCACAGCCTTCACAACCTGCAGACCAGGAGATTTCCTCTGGTGCCTACAATACCAGCCCCCTGCGGGTTTCCAGCACAAAACTGTGCAGCCATTTGGGAAGACATTGAGTTAGCTGCAGCAGTTTTTTTTTTTTTTCATACCCCAGTGGTGCCTGGAATGCCACCAAGACAGAACCACTCATTACCCTGAAAAAGGGGACTGAAGCCAGGGAGCCAAGTGATCTGGCTTGGCAGGTCCCACCACCAGGAAGACCAGCAAGCTAAGATCCACTGGCTTGAAATTCTCGCACCCAGCAAAGCAGTCTGAGCTCCACCTGGGACGTTCAAACTTGGTGTGTGGAGGGACATCCGCCATTGGTGAGGCTCAGGTAGGCAGTTTTCACCTAGCCTATGTAAACAAAGTTGCCAGAAAGTTTACACAGCAACTGTGCAGAGCCCACAGCAGCTCAGCAAGGCCACTGCAGGCAGACTGTGTCACTAGATTCACTCCTCGCTAGGCAGGGCATCTCTGAAAAAAGGCAGCAGGCCATCAGGGACTTATAAATAAAGACCCCACCTTCCTGGAACAGAGCACATGGGAAAAGGGGTGGTTGTGGGTACAGGTTCAGCAGACTTAAATGTCCCTGCCCAGCAGCTCTGAAGGGAGCAACAAATCTCCCAGCACAGTGCTTAAGCACTGACAAAGGACAGACTACCTCTTCAAGTGGCTCCCTGACCCCCGTGTATCCTGACTGGGAGACACCACCCAGCAGGGGCTGATAGACACATACAGGAGAGCTCTGGCTGACATCTGGCAGGTACTTCTCTGGAATGAAACTACCAGAGGAAGAAACAGGCAGCAACCTTTGCTGTTCTGCAGCCCCCACTGGTGATTCCAGGACAAGCAGGGTCTGAAGTTGACCTCCAGCAAACTCCAACAGACCTGCAACAGAGGGGCTTGACTGTTAGAATGAAGACTAACAAACAGAAAGAAATAGTTTCAACATCAACAGAAAGGATGTCCACTCAGAGACCCCATCCAAAGGTCACCAACTTCAAAGACCAAAGTTAGATAAATCCACAAAGATGGGACGAAACCAGAACAAAAAGGCTGAAAACTCCAACAACCAGAATGCCTCTTCTCCTCCAAGGGATCACAACTCCTCACCAACAAGGGAACAAAACTGGATGGAGAATAAGTTTGATGAATTGAAAGAAGCAGGCTTCAGAAGGTAGGTAATAATAAACTTCTGCAAGCTAAAGGAGCATGTTCTAACCCAATGTAAGGAAGCTAAGAAAGTTGAAAAAGGTAAGACAAAATGGTAACTAGAATACCTAGCGTAGAGAAGAACATAAACGACTTGATGGAGCTAAAAAACACAGCATGAGAACTTCATCAAGCATATACAAGTTTCAATAGCCGAATCAATCAAGCAGAATAAAGGATATCAGAGATTGAAGATCAACTCAATGAAATAAAGTGAGAAGGCAAGGTTAGAGAAAAAAGAGTAAAAAGAAATGAACAAAGCCTCCAAGAAATACAGGATTATGTGAAAAGACCAAATCTATGTTTGATTGGTGTACCTGAAAGTGATAGGGAGAATGAAACCAAGTTAGAAAATACTCTTCAGGATATTATCCAGGAGAACTTCCCAACCTAGCAAGGCAGGTCAACATTCAAATTCTGGAAATACAGAGAATATCACAAAGATACTCCTCGAGAAGACCAACACCAAGACACAGAATCGTCAGATTCGCCAGGGTTGAAATGAAGGAAAAAATGCGAAGGGCAGCCAAAGAGAAGGGTTGGGTTACCCACAAAGGGAGATCCATCAGACTTACAGTGGATTTCTTGGCAGAAACCCTGCAAGCCAGAAGACAGTGGGGGTCAATATTCAACATTCTTAAAGAAAAGAATTTTCAACTCAGAATTTCATATCCAGCCAAACTAAGCTTTAAGCAAAGGAGAAATGAGCAACTGGATAAGTAACTGCTGAGAGATTCTGTCACCACCAGGCCTGCCTTCCAAGAGCTCCTGGAGGAAGCAATAAACATGGAAAGGAACAACCAGTACCAGCCACTCCAAAAACATGCCAAATTGTAAAGACCATTGACATTATGAAGAAACTGCATCAACTAACAGGCAAAACAACCAGCTAGCATCAAAATGGCAGGATCAAATTCACACACAACAATATTAACCTTAAATGTAAATGGGCTAAATGCTCCAATAAAAAGACACAGACTGGCACATCGGATAGAGTCAAAACCCATCAGTGTGCTGTATTCAGGAGACCCATCTCACGTGCACAGACACACATAGGCTCAATATAAAGGAACAGAGGAAGATTTACCAAGCAAATGGAAAGCAAAAAATAAAAACAGGGGTGGCAATCCTAGTCTCTAATAAAACAAACTTTAAACAATCAAAAATAAAAAGAAACAAAGAAGTGCCTTACATAATGGTAAAGGGATCAACGCAACAAGAAGAGCTAACTATCCTAAATATATATAAACCCAATACAGGAGCAGCCAGATACATAAAGCAAGTTCTTAATGACCTAGAAAAAGACTTAGACTCCCACACAATAATAGTGAGAGACTGTAACACCCCACTGTCAATATTAGACAGATCAACGAGACAGAAACTTAACAAGGACATCCAGGACTTAAACTCAGATCCGGACCAAGCGGACCTAATAGGCACCTATACAACTCTCCACCCCAAATCCATAGAATATACATTCTTCTCAGCACCACATCGCACTTATTCTAAAATTGGCCACATAATTGGAAGTAAAGCACTCCTCAGCAAATGCAAAAGAATGGAAATCATAACAAACAGTCTCTCAGACTACAGTGCAATGAAATTAGAACTTAGGACTAAGAAACTCACTCAAAACTGCACAACTACATGGAAACTGAACAACTTGCTCCTGAATGATTACTGGATAAATAATGAAATGAAGGCAGAAATAAAGAAGTTCTTTGAAACCAACGAGAAGAAAGACACAATGTACCAAAATCTGTGGGACACATTTAAAACAGTGTGTAGAGGAAAATTTATAGCACTAAATGCCCACAAGAGAAAGGAGGAAAGATCTAAAACTGACACCCTAATATCACAATTAAAAGAACTAGAGGAGCAAGAACAAACTCAAAACCTAGCAGAAGACAAGAAATAACTAAGATCAGAGCAGAACTGAAGGAGATAGAGACACAAAAATCCCTTTTAAAAATCAATGAATCCAGGAGCTGGTTTTTTGAGGAGATCAACAAAATAGATAGACCTCTAGCCAGACTAATATAGAAGAAAAGAGAGAAGAATCAGATGCAATAAAAAGAGATAAAGGGGATATCACCATCAATCCCATAGAAATACAAACTACCATCAGAGAATACTATAAACACCTCTATGCAAATAAACCAGTAAATCTAGAAGAAATGGATAAATTCTTGGGCACTTACACTCTACCAAGACTAAACAAGGAAGAAGTCGAATCCCTGAATAGACCAATAACACAATCTGAAAATCAGGCAGCAATTAATAGCCTACCAACCAAAAAAAGTCCAGGACCAGACAGGTTCACAGCTGAATTCTACCAGAGATACAAAGAAGAGCTGGCACCATTCCTTCTGAAACTATTCCAAATAGAAAAAGAGGAAATCCTCCCTAACTCATTTTATGAGACCAACATCATCTTGATACCAAAACCTGGCAGAGACATAACTAAAAAATAAAATTTCAGGCCAATATCCATGATGAACATTGATGTGAAAATCCTCAAATACGGCAAACTGAATCCAACAGCACATCAAAAAGCTTATCCACCACAATCAAGTCAGCTTCATCTCTGGGATGTGAGGCTGGTTCAACATACACAAATCCATAAAAGCAATCCATCACATAAACACAACCAAAGACAAAAACTACATGATTATCTCAATAGAGGCAGAGAAGGCCTTTGGCAAAATTCAACAGCCCTTTATGCTAAAAACTCTCATTCAACTAGATATTGATTGGATACATCTCAAAATAATAAGAGCTATTTATGACAAACTCACAGCCAATATCATACTGAATGGGCAAAAACTAGAAGCATTCCCTTTGAAAACCGGCATAAGACAAGGATGCTCTCTCTCATCACTCCTGTGCAACATAGTATTGGAAGTTCTGGCAGGGCAATCAGGCAAGAAAAAGAAATAAAGAATATTCATCTAGGAAAAGAGGAAGTTAAATTGTCTGTATTTGCCGATGACATGATTGTATATTTAGAAGACCCCCATTGTCTCAGCCCAAAATATCCTTAAGCTAATAAGCAACTTCAGCAAAGTCTCAGGATCCAAAATCAGTGTGCAAATATCAAATCATTCCTATACACCAATAACAGACAAATAGAGAGCCAAATCATGAGTGAACTCCCATTCACAATTGCAACAAAGAGAATAAAATACCTAAGAATACAACTATCAAGGGATATTAAAGATCTCTTCAAGGAGAACACATACCACTGCTCAAGGAAATAAGAGAGGACACAAACAGATGGAAAAACATTCCATGCTCCTGGTTAGGAATAAGCAATATTGTGTGAATGGCTATATGGCCCAAAATAATTTTTAGATTCAATGCTATCCCCTTTAAGCTACCATTGACTTTCTTCACATAATTGGAAAAAAAAACACCTTAAATTTCATATGGAACCAAAATGAGCCCACATAGCCAAGTCAATTCTAAGGAAAAAAAAAAAGCTGGATGCATCATGCTACCTGACATCAAACTATACTATAACACTACAGTGATCAAAACAGCATGGTACTGGTACCAAAAAAGAGATATAGACCAATGGAACAGAATGGAGGCCTCAGAAATAATGCTACACATCTACAACCATCTGATTTTTGACAAACCTAACAAAAACAAGCAATGGGGAAAGGATTCCCTATTTAATAAATGGTGCTGGAAAAACTGGCTAGCCGTATGCAGAAAGCTGAAACTGGATCCCTTCCTTACATCTTATACAAAAATTAACTCCAGATGGATTAAAGATTTAAACATGAGGCCTAACACCATAAAAACCCTAGAAGAAAACATAGGCAATGCCATTCAGAACATAGGCACAGGCAAGGACTTCATGACTAAAACACCAAAAGCAACGGCAACAAAAGCCAAAATAGACAAATGGGATCTAATTAAACTAAAGAGCTTCTGCACAGCAATAGAAACCATCATTACAGTGAATTGGCAACAAACAGAATGGGAAAAATTTTTTGCAATCTACCCATTTGACAAAGAGCTAATATCTAGAATCTAGAAAGAACTTAAACAAATTTACAAGAAAACAAAAACATAAAAAAGTGGGTGAAGGATATGAACAGATACTTCTCAAAAGAAGACATTTATACAGCCAACAAACACATGAAAGAAAGCTCTTCATCACTGGTCATCAGAGAAATGCAAATCAAAACCACATGGAGATATCATCTCATGCCAGTTAGAATGGCAATCATTAAAAAATCAGGAGACAATAGATACTGGAGAGGATATGGAGAAATAGGAATGCTTTTACACTGTTGGTGGGAGTATAAATTAGTTCAACCATTGTGGAAGACAGTGTGGCAATTCCTCAAGGATCTATAACTAGAAATACCATTTGACCCAGCAATCCCATTACTGGGTATATACCCAAAGGATTATAAATCATTCTATTATAAAGACACATGCACATGTATATTTATTGCGGCACTGTTCACAATAGCAAAGACTTGGAACCTATCCAAATGCCCATCAATGATAGACTGGATAAAGAAAATGTGGCACATATACAGCATGGATACTATGCAGCGAAAAAAGAAGAGTTCATGTCCTTTGCAGGGACATGGATAAAGCTGGAAACCATTATTCTCAGCAAACTGACACAAGAACAAAAAAGCAAACACTGAATGTTCTCACTCATAAGCGGGTGTTGAACAATGGAAACACATGGACACAGGGAGGGGAACATCACACACCGGGGCCTGTCTGGGTGTGAGGGGCTAGGGGAAGGGTAGCAGGGCTGGAGGTATAAGGGAGGGATAGCATTAGTAGAAATATCTAATCTAGATAACAGAGTGATGGATGCAGCAATCCACCATGGCACTTGTATACCTATGTAACAAACCTGCACGTTCTACACTTATAATGTAATAAAAAAAAAAAAGATTGGACTAAAAAAAGGAAATAATAAAATAAGCAGTTTAAAATAAACAAATAAATACAAAGAATAAGAGTTGTTTGTATACTTTTTGGCAACTTTTGAAAATTTTTATTTGTGCTAATTATCTGTACATTAAAAGTATTATAAGGAAATTACCTCGGTACATTTTCACATATTTTGATCAGTTTCTTAGTTGTATCTGTGTCTAATCCTTGTCAATGGCATTTCTCTAAAGACTTTTTATTTGGCGACTAAACCACGATTAAATTCTAAGCCTCCTCAACTGACTGAATGGACCCCCCCAGCCAAGGGGATTCCAAAGAAACCTGAAAAACCAGTTCTTGCCATGGTGAGAAGTGGGGTCGGACATGCTTCATTATACCCACTCCCTTTTGGAGTTTAGACACAACTGACCAGTACTCACATTAAAACAGAGATCATGAGACTCTTTGTAGCAATAAGACACCAGTGTCAACCTGACTCAGCTACAACATCATATGTCATGTAACAGGCCCTAAAGGAAATCATGCTATTTTACCCCAAAGTATATTTCTTTGACATACTCTGAAATGGCCCTGAAAAGCTGTCTCTTGTGGGGGAAATTTACATTCTGTAGAGAATCCTCTTCCCTTTCCAGGTCTTTTCCTGGTCCAGGAGCAATTTAACTGAGTCTGACACATTTTAAGGTCTGATAAGAGACATTTGCCATCTGTTCTCTCTGAAGCCTTCTACCTTAACCTTAATTTCTACAACTCCCCGCCCCACCCAACACTTACCTTAATTCAAGCTGATGTCAACTCTTCAGGCAGAGCTTAGCTCTTTCAATCAACTGCCAATCAGGAAAGCTTTGAATCCACCTAGGACCTGGAAGCCCCTCCCCACCTGCTTCAAGATGTCCTGCCTTTCTTGGCTGAACCAATGTATATCTTAAATGTATTGATCTATGCCATTGCCTGTCACTTCTCTCTCACTAAAATGTATAAAATCAAGCAATAACCCAGTCACCTTGGGCACACGTTCTCAGGATCTGATGAGGCTGTGTAACTGGCCATGACCCTCAACTCTGGCAAAATAAACCTCTAAATCAGTTTAGACCTGTCTCATACTTTTTGGTTTACAGGTATCATTATCATGAATTTTCTTTCACAAAATTGCCAGCAATATTATTCAAAGTGGCATTTGGTGGTTACTACCTTTAAGAGCTTTTTGATTCCTTCAATTCATGTTCTTCGTAGATCTTGTTATTTCAAATTGAGAAAGTTCTCCCTTTACAGGCCCTGAGGTACCTGGAAATCACCAAGCAAATTCTGTAAATGGTGGGTGTTTTCAATTTTACTTTCTTTGGTGTTAAGTGTGTAAATATTTCAGTCTCAATATATTCCCAGTTACTGCCTTTTGCCCCTGCCCTTCATCTCTCAGGCTTGTCCCTGCTATGAGCTTTGGAGCAGGTAGACTGAAATGATCAGGCCCTTCACACGTCACTGTGACGTGACCCAGGACCCAGGCCTCCCCTGGACTCTGACCTGTGTACGTTTCCACATTTCCTTTTATCTGACTTTATTTTTCCCTCTTTCAAGCTCTTGAAACCTTTCCCAAGTATCCTTGAGAATAGTGTTTGGCAAAGGAAAGTGAATGACAGCCATATATATAATTTCAAATTATCCAGTAACCATATTAAAAAAGAAACAGATAAAATTGCCTTAAATATATGTTAATTCAATATATTAAAAAATTATTATTTCAATATACAACCTGGCTGAGTGCAGTGGTTCACACCTGTAATCCCAGAAGTTTGGGAGACTGAGGCAGGAGAATTACTTGAGCCCAAGAGTTCAAGACTAGCCTGGATAACGAAGCGAGATCTCATCTCTACAAAAAAATTGAAAAATTAGCTGGGTATGATGGCACACACCTGTGATCTTAGCTACTTGGGAGGCTGAGGCAGGAAGATCCCTTGAGCTCAGGAATTCGAGGTTGCAATGAGCCATGACTGCATCACTGCACTCCAGCCAGCCTGTGCAACAGAGTGAGATGCTGTCTCAGTAACAACAATTATAATTTATATGGGTGGGCTGAATGTTTATATCACCCCCAAATTCATAAGATCAAATCTTAACCACCAATGTGATGGTCTAGGAGGTGGGGACTTTGGGAGGTGATTAGGTCATGAGAGTAGAACCCTCATGAATGGGATTAATGCTCTTGTGAAAGGGACCCTAGAGAACTCTCTGGCTGTCTTCCCACAACGTGAGGATACGACTGGAAATCAGCAGTCTACAACTTGGAAGAGCCTTTTTATCAGATCCCATGATGTTGACACCTTGATCCTGGACTTCCAGCCTCCAGAGCTGTGAGAAAAAACAACTGTTGTTTAAGCCACCCAGTCTATGGTAATTTATTATAGTAGCCTAAACTAAGTTGAGTGCAGTGGCACGATCATACCTCATTGCAGCCTCAGTCTCCTGCGTTCAAGTGATCCTCCTGCCTCAGCCTCCTGAATAGTGGGACCACAGGTATGCACCACCATGGCCAGCTAATTTTTTTTTATTTTTAGTATACATGGGATCTTGCTGTGTTGCTCAGGCTAGTCTCAAACTCCTGAGCTCAAGTGATCCTCCCACGGCCTCTCAAAGTGCTGGGATTATAGGCCTGAGCCACTGCACCCAGCTGAGAAATTATTAATGAGACATTTTATATTCTTTTATTGTCCTGAAAATCCAGTGAGCATTTTATACTTCTGGCAAATCCCAATTCAAATGAGCCATATTCCAGTGCTCAGTAGCTACACGTGCTGGTGGTTCTCACATGGGACCTTGGTGTTCTGAGCATGGGCCAAAAACCAGTAGCATCACCTGGGACCTTGTTAGAAATGCAGAGACCCTGAATCCTAGAACTTAAAGTAAAATAATAATTTTTTAAAAAGAGGCTGGGTGTGGTGGCTCATGCCTGTAATCCCAACACTTTGGGAGGCTGAGGTGGGTGGACCATGCGGTCAAGAGAGACTGAGGCAGAAGAATCACTTGAATCCAGGAGGCAGAGGTTGCAGTGAGCTAAGATCACAATATTGCACTCCAGCCTGGCTAAGAGCAAGACTCTGTCTCAAAAAAAAAAAAAAAAAAAAGGAAAGAAAAGCAGAGACCCAGGCTCCATCCAAGACCTGCTGAATCAGAATCTTAATTTTAATAAGACACCCACAGTGACATGGCTGCATATTAAATTTTGAGAAGCTCTGGTCTGAAAGTCACAGTCCGTCCTCCGTAGAATCCTCCATATCCTCCACTTTTTCCTGAACATCCCCATCACCTGCCTGGTCTTGCTGAAACTTGGCTCTGATCTGGGGCACTCCTGCCACTGCAGTTCTCTCCAGTGGTGCCTGTTTCCCTATTCTTCTCCCACTCTCAAGGCCCTCCTGGCTCTGTGTCCCATGCCAGCAGGTCATACCACCCACTTGCTCTTGTGGTTGCTATCCTTGACTGACCCTTGTCACTGCTTGGCACTTCTGGCTCCTTGTCACTCCAACACGACTTAGTGATTTCAGCATCTGGTGATCCATGGAGTCAGTGTCCCACCCCCTCAGTTCTCTCCTCACCTCTAAAAAGCTTGACTTCCATGATTATACCTTAGACCTTCCCATTATGGAAAACACAAACACACACACACACACACACACACACACACACACACACACACCTCTAAACCTGGATCCTTGTCGTAAGCTCAGTTTCAAGCAACCACTCTTCAGCCACTGTTTCCCATTTTCCTCCTCACTCCCTCATGCACCTCGATGGTCTTTCTACCATTACAGGACCCACGACACACTGATTCATCCTACACCTCACTGTCCCTCACCCTTCATCTCTTCACTTCTCTCCTTGCCTCAGTTATTCCACGCTTCATCCTTACAAGCAATCTCTTCCATACACCACCCTCCTCTCTCTTTTTGTCATACATCCTCGCCAAAGTCACAGTCTTAGTTAAATCCAACTCTGTCTTCACCATGCAGTTGTACATAACCCAAGAAAAACCCATAACTATTACTTTAAGTACAGGATGATTAACCAAGTGATCCTTGAGTGTTGCCAGGCTATTTCCCTAGTTGGTTCTCTTTTCTGCTCTCCTAGATAGATGACTGTCTCATTCCCACTCCTCAAACTCTCAATATCCCTTCCCTACTCTCCCTCTTGGAACTAATGTGGTGGTTAATGTTAGGTGTTCTCCTGATGGGGCTTAGGGCGGGGTTTCGCCATATTGGCCAGGCTGGTCTCAAACTCCTGACCTTAAATGATCTACCCACCTTGGCCTGCCAAAGATTTTGATCTTGAAATTTGTGATGAGCATGGAGTTAGAGTGAGAGAGGTAAAGGCCACTTCGAGTTTTACCTAGTTCCATTTCCTATTTTCCTGTTACCCCTCCAAGAGACAGAGTGGTTGCACGGCTCATCAACAATCTGTAATGGTTCCTATTATACCACTTATTCAGGTAACTCACTCTAGCAGCTCACCCAGAACAAGTAGTTATCACAGTCCCTGGTGTGCAGTGAGCACTAATAAATATTTGCTGAGTGAATGCTGAACAAATAAAACATTCAATCAAAATGTAAATTTGTCCCTTTTGTCTTCCTTGAAGTTTAGTAAAAAGGAAACTGCTCAGCATTTTTCTCAAAGCCCTTGATTAGACTTGAAGAGAACATTAAAGAAGGCTTTTCTCTTGACAAAATGACTTCTTAAAACTTTTAATAGGAGCACTTGTTTTTGTTTTTCATTTTTATAGGAATTCTGGTGACTAGTCTGTATTTTATGCATGGAGGAATACTGAATACAATAAGTCGTAAAAGGCTTCCAGGAATATAGAGTAAGGAAGAAGGAAAAACATTCCTGACCTTGAATGTCATCATCTAAATTGATTAATTTTTAAGCTACCCCTATAAAATAGAACTAATAGAAGAATAGCATTATCTGTTTCTCATCAAGATTCAATTCAGTGGGCATTTGCTGACTATCTTTGCAATGTGTTCTGGGTGTGTTCAGAGACGCAAAATGTACAGCTGGTAACTTCGGAGATGCTCTGTTTTTTCCAACAGTGTGAATTAAGATGTCTTTTTTGATTTGGCATAAGCAAAGAAAGCTTTTTAAAGAAAACTAATTTTTAATGTTTACTTGCCTTAGAACTTTGAATCAAGAAGCAGAGAAAGGCAGTTAGGGAGGTGTGAAATGTTTTAACTGACCAAGAATTTCCTTTCTCTTTGAATGCTCTCTTTCCATTTTGTTATTTCACATTTTTAAATTTTTTATAAATACTATCAAAGGTTTATGCTGGATTCCAAAGAAATTCATAGAAACGTCGCATATATAAATGGAATTCCCAGAATAGTTAAATGAAATGTATGCTATTGTGAGTAAATGCTCTATAATTTTTTCCTTTTACTTATTCTCATTGCCATTTTATGAATTCAATTTTATGACATTTTATGAATCCACCATTTATGTGAATTTTTTTGGCAGGGATTTTTAAAAAGATACGTAGCAGGTTTTTACAAGTTGCGAAACACATTCTTAGATGCCACATTTAACGAGGAACACTTACAAAATAAAAAGCATTTAAAAAATATCAATTTTTAAAATTTTAGATAAAGTTTATTTTAAATTTATTTTTAGTTAACTCAGCAATATTGTTTATTTGGAATCCTGTTACTTAAATGTACAAGCTTTCATCCTGCAGATTAGCTTTATGGATTTTTTCAAGATTGACTTGGAAGATATATAATAAGTATTAAGGGAATGTTTCAGTAACATTCTTAGTTAAGGATATCAATGAATAGTGGTAATAATGTTTGGTCCAATTTATGTCCTGGTTGATTTAAATTCCTGATAATTAAAATGAGATGGGAAACTTGGCTTAATTAAGAAGTAAACCATATTTTTTAAATGATCATAGATTTCACTATTAGAAGGGAACAAAAATGATAATTGTCTCCAGCACCCTAAGACCTCGCTCCCTGGGGGCCAGGGCTCTGTCTTCATCTCTAGGGTTTGCTGAGTTTCGGAACATGTGCTCAGGAAATAGAGGGAGAGAGGGGAATCATATATGCCCCACTTAATTGTGAAGCAATAGAAGACAAAGAAGTTTCCTGAGATTACATAAACATCAAGGGTTACAATCCCAGATTTTCTGTAACCTCTTTTGTGACATGACAGGAAATATATATTTGGTCTCTGCTCCTGGTTCCCGACACAGAGTTCCAAAAACCTTTGTAACTGCCTGAATGATAGGGATTCTAGGAACATCTTTTTGTTATAATATTTGGTCTTAGTCCCCAGTTTCTAACACAAGAGCCTCTAAGACCCTTGGAATCTCCAGAGTGATGAGTGTCCTTTGCTAATGAAAGGACTGGGGGTTGTGGGCCCTAGATAGCTTCAGGATGGGGATTGGGGAATAGAGACCAAGGCATAATCAGAGGGATGGGTTTCCAGCCTCCCCAATCTTCAGGGAGGGGAGAGGGGGTGGAGACTGAGTTAATCACCAATGGCTCATGATTTAAAAACTCATGCCAAAATAACAAAGTCTAAGTAAAAACCATTAAATTTCTTATTCTCCTGCCCCTCACACCTCATCCTCTTGCCAGTACCATGCACATCCCTTTGCCATCCTGAAATTCTTTTCCTTCTGGTTTTTAAGCCTAGCTAAAGTGACCCCTGACAGTGTGGGATACTGAAAGAGAAAGAGCAGGACTTTTGTCATCCTCCTGTAGGCTGTGTCCTATACTGCCTTGTGAGAAAGAAGTTGGCTCATAGCAGGATGAGTTAGAAATCAGGGACTGTTTCCTAATATTATGTAGTCCCTATGCCTTCTCCTTCTCAGATGTGGTTTTTTTGACCATTAAGTTGGCTCTCATTGAGTGTTCAGGAAATACCCAGTTCCATCAGTTCTAGTTTCCATTTATGGAGATGGGTGACTCCTAAACATTCATTCATAGGATGGTCCTACCTAGGCTCTACCCATGTTCATACAGGTGTAAGAGCCAGACCCCAGTAGCAGAGGAAAACTCTATGATGTGTATCTCTTATGCACTGATCTCATGCATCAGTGGAGATGCTGGCCATTTGGGCTCTACCTATCCATATGAGGATCTCTAGAATCCAAGCCTACCCATCTGAAGGCATTCATATCCTTCCAGAGCCTTCACGCCTCCCCAAGACACAGTGTTTCCTTAATCACTAGTGGGGAATCTGTCTCTTCATTCAGCCTGCATATAGTCAGCTTGTCATAAGAGTACTAGAATGGCAGGGATTTCTATCCTATGGGCCTCTTTACATGACTGGCATGCTCCATTTACCACTGTGGTAGTCAAAAAAAACCCTCTGTCTAAAAACTGCCTTAAAATGCTAGGTCTTTGCCTAACTTTAGCATTTAAGGACTAATGGGGTTTGTCTTAATCTGCTTGGGCTGCTATGACAATATATCACAGGCTGCATGGCTTGAATAACAGAATTTATTTTCTCACAGTTCTGGAGGCAAGCATTCCAAGATTAAGGCACAGGAAAATGTGGTTTCTGGTGAGGCCTCACTTCCTGGCTTGCAGATGGCTGCCTTCTCGTTGTGGCCTCACATGGAGTTCCCTCCCCTTCAGCCTGCGTGTGACTTTGCAACTGCCTTGACTAATAGAGTACAGCTGAAGGCAATACACCATCTACCTAGCTCTCTCTCGGGATACTTGGCCCTGGGAAACCAACTGTTCTGCTATGAGAATGCCTAGCTCTGAGCTGTGGCTTAACTCCCATGCAGAGGCAGTGAACACCCACTTGCCAACTGTATATTAGCCAGGCTGGAGGTGAACTTTCTAGCCAGTGAATGCCCCTGTGACGCAAAGATGAGCCTTCCCTGCAGAGCCCTGCCCAGATTGCAATTCACAGGCAACATAAATGACCACTGTTTAAATCACCAAGTTTTGGGGTGGTTTACTAAACAATAATAGGCACCAGCAATAATTGAGCATAAACCATTTCCCTTGTTTCTTCCTTGTAATCTAATTTTTAGCTCCTCAGAACATAAAAGAGATTTCTCCAGACTTCTGTTAAGCTTTTAGACATATAACCGGTTCAAAAAAAAATGACTGATATATATATACATCTACATCTTTTTTATTTCAATATCCTAATTAAATTAGCAAAGAGATTTCATATAAAAAATAAATCCAGGTTGGTCTCTGGGACTCACTGCACACAGCTCCCCTTGGCTTTTAATTATACTATCAATCCAAGATGGCCGATTAGGAGCAGCTCAGGATTGCAGCTCCCAGTGAAAGCGCAGAGGGTGAGTGGACGCTGCATTTCCAGGCGGATTTTTATTGCTCACAGACCAGGAGATTCCCAGGCAGAGGAGCCCCACGGGTCGCCAGTGCGGCTGTTTTGCTGGTGCCCTGGCACAGTGATTCTCTGTACAAAATACACTGGTCTGGGTGTCCTTTTAGCTGGCGAGTGGAGCTTTGGGAAGGCATAGTTGCCCATTCATCTGATTAAAAAGGGGACCGAAAGAATTAGCCAGGCCAGGAAATTCCCAAGCAAAAAAGTGCCACGCATCTCAGTGCCGTTATTTCAGCCAGCGCAGTGGGTCACCGCATAGGAAATCACACAGATCCTGGCACCTTTTCAACAGGCGACTGGAACACCTGGGAGAGAGTTGACCGTTCAACTAAAAAAAAAAAAAAAAAGGCTCTGAGGCAGGGAGCCAGGTGATCAGGCTTGGCTGGTCCCACCTTCACAAAAAAAAAAAAAAAAAAGGAATTGGAAACGCTCTGGGTTGAGAGTTTCACAGCAAGCACAGCTGAACCCGGGATGGTCCAGTTCTGTGGGGGAGGGGCATCCACCATTACTGAGGTCCTCCACCACTACGGAGGTAGTCTGCCATTGCTGAGGCAGCCTGCCATTACTGAGGCAACCAGCCATTACAGAGAGAGTCCGCCATTACAGAGGTGGGCCACCATTGCTGAGGCAGTTCTAACTACACCCATATAAATAGGACTGTAGGGAAGTTCACACGGCAGCTGGGTGGAGCCCACAGCAGCTCACCAAAGCCTCTGCAGGCAGACAGTGACTAGGCTACCTCCTTGCTGGGCAGAGCAGCCCTGAAAAAAAGGCAGCAGCACAACGGAAACTCATAAATAAAGCCCTAACTCCCCAGGACAGAACATCTGGGGAAAAAAAGGGGTTTATGAGTTCTGCTGCAGCAGACTTAAAAGTACCTGCCCAGCAGCTCTGAATGAACAATGGAGCTTACAGTGCAGCACTTGAGCTCCTATAAAGGACAGATTGTCCCTTCAAGCAGCTCCCTGACCCCTGTATATCCAAAGAGTCACCCCATAAAGCAGTGATCAGACTGACATTTGGCGGGTGTCTTTCTGGGACAAAGATAGCAGAAGAAACTGGTAGCAACCCTTATGGTTCTGCAGCTGCTGCAGGTGATCCCCCAGCAAGCAGGGCCTGGAGTCGACATCAGCAGTCCTACAGCAGAAGGGCCAGACTGTCAGAAGGAAAACTAAGAAACAGAAATAACTTCATCATCAACAAACTGGACATCCACTCAGAGACCCAATCTGAAAGTCAGCAACTACAAAGACAACAGGTGGATAAATCCACAAAGATGGGAAGAAACCAGTGCAGAAAGGATGAAAACACCGGAAACCAGAACACCTTTCCTCCTACAAGGGATCACAACTCCTCACCAGCAAGGGAACAAGGCTGGATGGAGAATGAGTGTGATGAAATGACAGAATCAGGCTTCAGAAGGTGGGTAATAAGAAACTTCTGTGAGCTAAAAGAACAAGTTCTAACCCAATGCAAAGAAACTAAGAACCTTGAAAGAAGATTTAACGAAATGCTAACGAGAATGGACAACTTAGAGAGGAATATAAGTGAATTGATGGAGCTGAAAAACACAACATGAGAACTTCGTGAAGCATGCACAAGTTTCAACAGCCGAATTGACCAAGCAGAAGAAAGGATATCAGAGGTCGAAGATCAACTCGATGAAATAAAATGAGAAGGCAAGATTAGAGAAAAAAGGGTAAAGGGGAATGAACAAAGTCTCCAAGAAACATGGGACTATGTGAAAAGACCTAATCTACATTTGATAGGTGTACTTGAATGTGACGAAGAGAATGAATCCAAGCTGGAAAATACTCTTCAGGATATTGTCCAGGAAAACTTCCCCAACCTAGCAAGGCAGGCCAATATTCAAGTCCATGAAATACAGAGAACACCACAAAGATATTCCTCAAGAAGACCAACCCCAAGGCACATAATCATCAGATTCAACAGGGTTGAAAGGAAGGAGAAAACGCTAAGGGCAGCCAGAGAGAAAGGTCGGGTCACCCACAAAGGGAAGCCCATCAGACTCACAGTGGATCTCTCAGCAGAAACCCTACAAGCCAGAAGAGAGTGGGGGCCAATATTCAACATCCTTAAAGAAAAGAACTTTCAACCCAGAATTTCTTTTTTTGTTGTTGTTGCCAAAAAGAGATTTATTAGGCAGAGTGAGAGAGAGAGAAAGACAGCGCACCCACTAACATGAGAGAGGATCCAGAGAAGGAATCCCCAACCCAGAATTTCATATCCAGCCAAACTGAGCTTCAGAAGTGAAGGAAAAATAAAATCCTTTGCGAACAAGCAAGTACTCAGAGATTTCATCACCACCAGGCCTGCTTTACAAGAGCTCCTGAAAGAGGCACTACACATAGAAAGGAACAACTAGTACCAGCCACTCCAAAAACATACCAAATGGTAAAGAGCATCAACACAATGAAGAATCTGCATCAACTAACGGGCAAAACAGCCAGCTAGCATCCAAATGGCAGTATCAAATTCACATGTAACAATATTAACCCTAATGTAAACGGACTAAAGGCTCCAGTCAAAAGACACAGACTGGCAAAGTGGATAAAAAGCAAAAACCCATCGGTGTGCTGTATCCAGGAAACCCATCTCACATGCAAGGATACACAAAGGCTCAAAACAAAGGGATGGAGGAAGATTTACCAAGCAAATGGAGAGCAAAAAAAAGCAGGAGTCGCAGTTCTCATCTCTGATAAAATAGACTTTAAAGCAACAAAGATCAAAAGAGACAAAGAAGGACATTACATAATGGTAAAAGAATCAATGCAACAAGAAGAGCTAACGATTCTAAATATATACGCACCCAATACAGGAGCACCCAGATACATAAGTCAACTTCTTAATGACTTAAAAAGAGACTTAGATTCCCACACAATAATACTGAGAGATTTTAACACCCCATTGTCAATATTAGACAGATCAATGAGACAGAAAGTTAGCAAGCATATCCAGGACTTGAACTCAGACCTGGAACAAGCAAACCTAATAGACATTTACAGAACTCTCCACCCCAAATCCACAGAATATACATTCTTCCCCAGCACATCTCACTTACTCTAAAATTGACCACATAATTAGAAGTAAATCACTCCTCTGCAAATGTAAAAGAAGGGAAATTAAACAGTCTCTCAGACCACAGTGCAATCAAATTAGAACTCAGGATTAAAAAACTCACTCAAAACTGTACAATTACATGGAAACTGAACAAACCTGCTCCTGAATGACTACTGGATAAATAATGAAATGAAGGCAGAAATAAAGGTGTTCTTTGAAACCAATGAGAACGAAGACACAATATACCAGAATCTCTGGGACACATTTAAAACAGTGTCTAGAGGGAAATTTATAGTACTAACTGCCCGCATGAGAAGCGAGGAAAGATCTAAAATTGACCCCCTAATGTCACAATTAAAAGAACTAGAGAACCAAGATCAAACAAATTCAAAAGCTAGTAGTAGACAAGAAATAACTAAGATCAGAGCAGAACTGAAGGAGATAGAGACACAAAAAAACTCTTCAAAAAATCAATAAATTCAGGAGCTGGTTTTTTGACAATAAAATAGCCAGACTAATGAAAAGAGAAGAATTGAATAGATGCAATAAATAACAATAAAGGGAATATCACCACTGATCCCACAGAAATACAAACTACCATCAGAGACTACTATAGACACCTCTGTGCACATAAACCAGTAAATTTAGAAGAAATGGATAAATTCCTGGACACTTACACCCTCTCAAGGCTAAACCAGGAAAAAGTTGAATCCCTGAATAGACCAATAACAAGGTGTGAAGCTGAGGTAGCAATAGCCTACCATCCAAAGTAAGTCCAGGACCACATGCATTCATAGCCGAATCCTACTGGAGGTACAAAGAGGAGCTAGTACCATTCCTTCTGAAACTATTCCAAACAATACAAAAAGAGGGAATTGTCCTAACTCCTTTTTTGAGACCAACATCATCCTGATACCAAAACCTGGCAGACAACTAAAAAAGAAAATTTCAGGCCGGTATCCATGATGAACATTTATGTGAAAATCTTCAATAAAATGCTGGCAAACCGAATCCAACAGCACATCAAAAAGCTTATCCTTCACAATCAAATTGGCTTCATCCCTGGGATGCAAGTCTGGTTTAACATATGCAAATCTATAAATGTAATTCATCACATAAACAGAACCAAAGACAAAAACTACACCATTATCTCAATAGATGCAGAGAAGGCCTTTGAGAAAATTCAACAGACCTTTATGCTGAAAGCTCTCAATAAAGTAGGTATCGATGGAACGTATCTCAAAATAATAAAAGCTATTTATGGCAAATCCACAGACAGTATCATATTGAATGGGCAAAAACTGGAAAAACATTCCCTTTGAAAACTGGCAGAAGACAAGGGTGCCCTCTCTCACCACTCCTATTCAACATAGTATTGAAAGTTATAGCCAGAGCAATCAGGCAAGAAAAAGAAAAGATACTTAGTTAGGAAAAGAGGAGGTCAAATTATCTCTATTTGCAGATGACATGATTGTACATTTACAAGACCCCATTGTCTCAGCCTGAAATCTCCTTAAGCTGATAAGCAGCTTCAGCTTTTTGTCTCAGAGTACAAAATCATTGTGCAAAAATCACAAGTATTCCTATACACGAAAAACAAGAGCACCAAATCATGAGCGAACTCCTATTCACAATTGCTATGAAGAGACTAAAATACCTAGGAACACAACTAACAAGGGATGTGAAGGACTTCTTCAAGGAGAACTATAAACTACTGCTCAGGGAAATAAGAAAGGACACAAACAGATGGAAAAACAGTCCATGTTCTTGGTTAGGAAGAATCAGTATCATGAAAAGCATACTGCCCAAAGTAATTTACAGATTCAATGCTATCCACATCATTGAATCTGGAAATGCTATTCCATTGACCTTCATAGAACTGAAAAAAGTCACCTTAAACTTCATATGGAACCAAAAAAAAGAGCCTACATAGCCAAGACAATCCTAAGCAAAAAGAACAAAGCTGGAGGCATCACGCTACCTGACTTCTACAGTAATCAAAACAGCATGATACTGGTACCAAAACAGTGTAGAATGGAACAGAACAGAGGCCTTGGAAGTAATGCCACACACACCTACAACCATCTGATTTTTGACAAACCTGACAAAAACAAGCAATGGGGAAAGTGTTGGGAAAACTGGCTAACCTTGTGCAGAAAGCTGAAATTGGACCCCTTCCTTAGACCTTATACAAAAATTAACTCCAGATGGATTAAAGATTTAAACATAAGACCTAACACCATAAAAACCCTAGAAGAAAATATAGGCAGTACCATTCAGGATATAGGCACCGACAAGGACTTCATGACTAAAACACCAAAAGCAATGGCAACAAAAGCCAAAATAGATAAATGGGATCTAATTAAACTTAGAGTTTCTGCACTGCAAAAGAAACAATCATTAGAGTGAACTGGCAACCAACAGAATGGGAAGAAATTTTTGTAAGCTACCCATCTGACAAAGGGCTAATATCCAGAATCTACAAAGAACTAAAACAAATCTACAAGAAAACAACCCCATCAAAAAGTGGGCAACAGATATGAACAAACGCTTTTCAAAAGAAGACATTTATGGAGCTAACAGACATAGAAAAAATGCTGATCATTACTGGTCATTATAGAAATGCAAATCAAAACCACATTGAGATACCATCTCACGCTAGTTAGAATGGTGATCATTAAAAAATCCGGAGACAACATGCTGGAGAGGATGTGGAGAAAGTGTAAATTAGTGCAACCATTGTGGAAGACAGTGTGGCAATTCCTCAAGGATCTAGAAATACTATTTGACACAGCAATCCCATTACTGGGTATATACTCAAAGGATTATAAATCGTTCTGTTATAAAGACATGCACACATATGTTCATTGTGCCACTGTTTACAGTAGCAAAGACTTGCAACTAACCCAAATGCCCATCAAGGATAAACTGGATAAAGAAAATATGGCACATATACACTATGAAATACTATGCAGCCATAAAATAGGATGAGTTCATGTCCTTTGCAGGAACATGGATGAATCTGGAAACAATTATTCTCAGCAAACTGACACAAGAACAGAAAACCAAACACCGCATGTTCTCACTCATAAGTGGGTGTGTAACTGAGAACACGTGGACACGGGGAGGGGAACATCACATACCAGGGCCTGTTGTGGGTTGGAGGGGGTAGAGAAGGGATAGCAGGGGGTGGGGGGATTTGAGAGGGATAACATTAGGAGAAATACCTAATGTAGATGACAGGGGCATGGATGCAGCAAACCACCATGGTATGTGTATACCTATGTAACAATCCTGCATGATCTGCACATGTACCCCAGAACTTGAGTGTTATTCCTCACCTTTTTGGTATTTTATTAACTGCTTCTGACTAAATTCAGCTATACTCACCAAAATCCCAAGCGAATTTGTATGTCTTACCAAGTGGCTTCATTTTTTTCACTGGTTTGGGTATGTTGTTCTCTATCCTTTGATTACTTGAAGGACTACTAGTCCACTTTACAATCTTCACTTCATACTTCACACTTAGTCTTTAACATACTGAAATCAGGGTTCCAACCCCACCCCTGCACTGAAACTTGTGTAGTGTCACTCAGAAAACCTCTTGGTCATCATATCTTCTGCATGGTTTTTAGTTTTTATCTTTTTCCTGCTTTCTGGTTTTTTTTTTTTTTTTGGAGGCAGGGTCTTATTCTGTTACCCAGGCTACAAGTGGAGTTCAGTGGCATCAACATGGCACACTGCAGCCTTGACCTCCTGGGCTCAAGTGATCCTCCTACCTCCAGTCTCTCAAGTAGCTGGGACCAGTGCCAGCACACCCAGCTAATTTTTTTTTGAGATGGCTGGTCTCGAACTCCTAGGCTCAAGTGATTCTCCTGCCATGGTCTCCCAGAGTGCTGGGATTACAGATGTAAGCCACTGCCTCCAGCCTTTTCTATTTTATTTTTAATTTTTTTTAATTCAAAGCCACTGCAAATCAATTTTTATTTATTTACTTTTTCCCTTTTTTTTTTTGCCTCCAGCCTTGTCTGTTCTTTTCAGCTTTTGACTCTGTTGGCCTTCCATCTGTCAAACTCCCTCCTCCGTTGGGTTTTCTAACCATACTTTTATTTTTCTACTAGCGCAGTTTCCTTGTTCTCTGGTGTTTGCTTGTTCTCCTTTTTTGCTCTACTTTTAGTGGTTTGTATTCCCAGAGCTCTGTTCTTGACCCTATTTTCTTACTTGCCTATTCAAGTAAGGCTTTAGCCATCCTCTTTCCTTCCCGAATACATTTCCCCTCCCTCGTTCTGTTCCATAACCATCCAACTCTTAGCCAAAGCCAGAAATTCAGATGTGATTATAATAAATGTATTCATGTTTTTCCCCTTACGTAAGCCGAGTGTCAAGTCCTATTGATTGTGTGTACCCTTTCATCATCATATTCTTCAACTGCAAGGTCCTTGTGCTAACTTCACTTTTCTCAGTGCATTGCCCTCAGTGAGGTCTTCACCTCGTTATCTGGCTGTTCTATAACCTCTCCAAAGCAAACTTAATCATTTCTTGTTGCCACTGCATTTTGAATCATTATAGAAAATTACCTTATTTTACCATAATTGTAACCCCCACCCACAAGTGCCAACCTCTAGTGAATGATAAGTAGTAAGTTCCATGTGCCTTGTTGGTTGCTGAATGAGAAAATAAATGAGTCATAAATTATAAATGAGTCATAAATTATAAAAGATCCTGAGCTTTGTTGTTAGGGCCAATAATGAATGTAGTTATTGCAACAAAGTTTGTCCCATGTGGCGGCATGTTAATATATATTGAACATTATTTGTAATAAAACTTTATACCTTAATCTTAAGAAAAAAAATAAAGGGCCGGGTGTGGTGGCCCATGCCTGTAATCCCAGCACTTTGGGAGGCTGAGGCAGGCAGATCACAAGGTGAGGAGTTTGAGACCACTTTGGCCAACATGGTGAAACCTTATCTCTGCCAAAAATACAAAAATTACACAGGCATGGTGGCCCGCACCTATAATCCCAGCTACTCAGGAGGTCAAGGAGGAAAATTGCTTGAAGGTGGGAGATGGAAGTTGCAGTGAGCTGAGATTACACCACTGCACTCCAGCTTGGGAGACAGAGCGAGACTCCGTCTCAAAATGAACTTTAAAAACGTATATTTTATATATTTCTGTGGAGACAAGCTACAGAGCTGTGTGTGTATCCACACATGCACACATAAAAACCCCTATGTGTTTTTTGATTTTGAGACAGAGTCTTGCTCTGTCTCCCAGGCTAAAGTGCAGTGATGCAGTCGTAGCTCACTGTAACCTCAAATTCCTGGGCTTGAGCGTTCCTCCTCCATCAGCTTCCCAAGTAGCTAAGATTACTGGTAGGCCCACCATTCCCAGCTAGTTTAAAATTGTTTTTTGGTAGAAAGTGAGATGGGAATCTCACTATGTTGCCCAGGCTGGTTTTGAACTCCTGGCCTCAGTCCTCCTGCCCTAGCCCCCCAGAGTGCTGGATTACAGGCATGAGCCACCATGCTTAGCCTAAAATTTTTTAAATATAAAAGTGTTTGTTACAGAATTTAGACTGCACAGTAAAATGTAGAGAGGAAGAAAAATTAGTCCTAATCCTTTCCTCAAAAATATTTGTATATAAATCCTTTTAGTCTTTTCTCTGTATATCTTTTTTTCAAAAAAATTATACTTACTAGTATTACTTCATAACCTTTTTTTCAATTCTCTATAGTCTCATGGATCCATTATGGCTTCTTGACATGGCATGGGTCTTGCCAACAAGGACCTTATAGCTTTGTTGAAGAAATTTTGCATAAGTAAATCAAAAAAAGGAGAAACGGTGGAGTATATAGACAGTAAAGAGAGGAGGAATTTAAATATATCAGTAGCGGGTAATTTTACCTTCAAAGGAGGTTTTATGGAGATAATACTTGAGCCTTGAGTTAAGATGTGGACAAGTAGGAAGAAGGTGGCACTTTAGAGAGCAGCATGAGCAAAGGCCCAGGCTTGAGAAAACAGAAGTAGCTGTTTTAATAAAAGTTCTGCCTAAATTAGATTTGGCATTTTATATATACATATACATACACATATCAGTATATGTACACGCATAAATACATGTGTATACATACATACATATATATGATGCTTAATATTTAAGAATATTTGCCAACCCATAGTTTATTCTCAAGCATGTATCTGAATTCTTGATTTCTTCTGAGTTTCGTAGGATGGTAGGTAGTTACAAAGGGATGTGTGTGGTAGAAGGATAAAATTAAATGAGTAGTATATGGCTGCAATATTACTTTCATATATTTTTCCTGTAAAAGACTGATTAAATTCAAAATTAATGAGAAACAACCATCAGGAAAGTTTGTTGTAAAAATTAATATCGGAGATTTTTTAAATCTCCAGTATTATCCCAATTAGTGATTCATTTGATGAACAAGTCTTCTTTTAAATGCAGATGAGGATTTGTGTGGAATTTGGAATCTTAGGCTTGGTTACTTTTTAGTTTATTCCTACTTGTGCCACTCCTTGTGCCCATTGAGCATCTCCTAAATTTCTTAGCCCTGTATCAGATATATCATCTTTTTGGAAAATGGTAAATAACTCTTTAAAATTCTGAGAGTTGCATTTTTATTTCTTTTAGAAGGTTAAATTTATAGTTCAATTATGTTTTTATAGCTTCCATTTTACCCAGTATTAATTTGTTCTGACATAATTTTTCTGTTATATGGTATTAGAACTCAGAGATAAACTTAAGTTACTAAGATTCTACTGAATGCAGATCATAAATGTTACAAATGGTTATATTTGAAAGCTCTAATATCCAATTCACTGATCGTTTTTATCTCCCAACCAACATATATTTTATGCTGTGTGGCCAGGTTACTGCGTTAGACATAAATGGTTGGGATGTGATTTACCCAGGAGAGAGAAGGGTAAAAAAATATCAAGTCTGAAAAGACTTAAAAAAAAAAAAAAAAAAAAAAAGGTTTGTATTTTATCTTTTCAACAGTAAGTCTGGCTGAGAAATTGTATTATATCTCCTTAGTGCATGTGTCAACAATTATTTCACATCACACCTTTTTTTTTTTTTTTTTTAAGCTCAAGGGGAAATTGAAGCCATAGTTGTGCCTGTTTGCTTAGCATTCCTATTGACAACTCTTCTGGGAGTGTTGTTCTGCTTTAATAAGCGAGACCTGTAAGTACCCTTATTCATAGTTTGCATTTCTCTCCAGCTTTATTGAGCTGTAGTTTACATGATATAAAATTTATCCATTTTAAGTGTACAGTTTGATGAATTTTTGTAATTGCGTACAGATGTATAACTACTGCTACAATCACAATATAGAACATTTTTATCACCCTTGTAAAGCTTCCTTGTTCTCTTTTGTAATCTGTCCTCTCCTCAACTCAACCCCAGGCAGTCATTGGTCTGCTTTTCTGTAACTGTAGTTTTGCCTTTTCTAGAATTTTTATTTTTATTTATTTTGTTGTTGTTGTTGAGACAGAGTTTCACTCTTGTTTCCCAGGATGGAGCGCAATGGTACAATCTCAGCTCACAACCACCTCTGCCTCCCTGGTTCAAACTCCTATCTCAGCCTCCAGAGTAGCTGGGATTACAGGCACCTGCCACTACACCCAGCTAATTTTTTGTATTTTTAGTAGAGACACGGGTGTCACCATGTTAGCCAGGCTGGTCTCAAACTCCTGACTTCAGGTGATCCACCCGCATCAGCCTCCCAAAGTGCTGGGATTACAGGTGTGAGCCACCACACCCAGTCAAGAATTTTATATAAATACAATCAAATAGCATGTAGTCTTTTGTGTATGTCTTTCACTTATTTTTGAGATTCATCCATGTTGTTGCATGTATTTATTTATTTATTTATTTTTTGAGATGGATTCTCACTTTGTTCCCCAGGCTAGAGTACAATGGCATGATCTTGGCTTACTGCAGCCTCCACCTCCTGAGTTCAAGTGATTCTCCTGTCTCAGCCTCTTGAGTAGCTGGGATTACAGGTACCTGCTACCACGCCTGGCTAATTTTTCTGTTTTTATAGTAGAGACAGGGTTTCACCATGTTGGCCAGGCTGGTCTTGAACTCCTGACCTCAAGTGTTCCACCTGCCTCGGCCTCCCAAAGTGCTGGGATTACAGGCGTGAGTCATGGCAACTGGGCTACTTTTTTCCTTTTTATTGCTGAACAGTCTTCTGTGTTATGGATGTATCAAAACCTCTCTGTTATGGAAGTTTAGCTAATTTTTAGCTGTTATGAATAATGTTGCTGTAAATATTCACATACAAAATGGTGTGAGCATTTTTTTTTCTCTTGAACAAATAACTGGGTTATTATAAGAGGGTGCTGGATTGTATGATAAGTATATGTTCAACTTTGTAAGAAACTGCCAGACTTTTTCAGAGTGGCTACACCGACCATCTTGCATTGCCACCAACAATGTTCCGTATCATTACCAACACTTAGCACTGACAGACTTCTTTCATTCTAGTGGGTGTGTAGTACTGTCTCATTTTAATTGTCATTTCTCTGATGACTAGTAATGGATCTTTTCATGTGTCACATATTTTCTTTTGTGATATGTCTATTGAAATCTTTCACCCATTTTCAAATTGGGTTATTTTGTTTATAATTGAGCTATAAGAGTGCTTTATATGTTCTGGTTACAACATTGTCAAATATGTTTTGCAAACTTTTGTCTCAGTTTATGCTTTGCCTTTTTGTCTTAACTGTGGCTTTAGAAAAGCAGGGTTTTTTTTTTTAATTTTAATGAAGTTTATCAGTTTTTCTGTCTTCTTGAGTTTTATGTCCTGTTTAAGAAGTCTCTACCAAACCCAGTGTCAAAATATTTTCTCATGTTTTCTTTCAGAAGTTCGGTAGTTTCAGCTCTTATATCTATGATCCATTTCAAGTTATTTTTGTGCATGGTGTGAGGTCAGGGTCGAGGTTGATTTTGTTCCTACAGATGTCTAATTCCATTGTCATTTATTTTGAAAAGACTGTCTTTCCCCCCATTGAATTGCTTTGGTACGTTTGCCAAAAGCAATTGTCCTTATAAGTCTATATCTATTTCCACACTCTCAATTCTCTTTCACCAATGTATATATGTATCTGTTCTTATGCCAGTACCACACTGTCTTGATTAGTATAGCCGTATAGTAAATTTTGAAAATAGGTAGAATTCTTCCAGTATGTTTTTTTTTTTTTAAGTTATTTTGGCTATGTTCTTTGCCTTTTCATATACATTTTAATTCAGCTTGTCAATTTTTTTTAAACCTACAATTTTGATTGGGATTTTATTGAATCTATAGGTCAGATTTTATTGAATATATAGGGGAGAACTGCAATCTTAACACTATTGAGTCTTTGAATCTGTGAACCTGGTTTATTTCTTTATTTGAGTTTTAGTTTACTTTTGCAGTGTTGTATAGTTTTCAGTGGACAGGCCTTGCATAGCTTTTGTTAAATTCATGACAAAAGGTATTTTTTTGTTATTATAAATGGAATGTGTAAAAAATATTTTCTAATTCTTATACAGGAATGCAATAGATTTTTTAAAATATATTGATCTTGTATACTAAGACTTTGATAAATTCATTTATTAGTAGCTTTTTTGATTCCTTAGAATTTTCCACATACTAATCATGTTTCTTGGGAGTAATTATAGTTGGTCTAATCTTTATGCTTTTAGTTCGTTTTTTTTTTTTTTGTCTGAATGCACTGGCTAAGACCTCCAGTACAATGTTGACCGGAAGCGATAAGGGCATTGCATTATTCCTAATTTTAGAGGGGAAAATATTTAGTCTTTTCGCCATCACACGTGATGTTAGCTGTAGGTTGAAGTTTTTGCCTTGTGGGGGTTTTTTTCCCCTTTACTACTATTTCCAGGAGGAAGTTCTTATTTCTGTTTTGCTTTGCTAGCAATTTTTATCATGAATAGATACCACAATTTGGTCAAATGCTTTTTCTGAATCTGTTGAGATGATCATATGGTTTTTCTCCTTCCTTCCATGAGTATAGTGAATTTTATTGTCATATACCATCCTTGCATTCCTTGGATTTTGCTGTATTCAGTTTAATAATGTTTTCATCTGTGTTCATGAGTGATGTTAGTTTGTCTTTGTGTGCGATGTCTGTTTGGTTTTAAAATCAGGATAATACTGGCCTCATAAAATGAATGGGAACATATTACCTCCTCTATTTTCTGGAAAAGTTTGTATAGTGTTAGTACTGTTTCCTTTTGTCCAGAGTTTTGTGGGAAGGTTTTTAATTAAAAATTCTATTTATTTATAAATATATCACAGCTTTTTCTTCAGTCTGTTTTGGTAATTTGTGTCTTTCAAGGAATGCATTCATAGATTTTTACTGCTTTTTATATTACGTCAAATGTTATAGATATTTCCTAAGGAGAGTCAGTCTGGTAGGATCTTACTCTTTTACCAGAAGCATCATTCTCAGTGGTCACTTCTTTAAATTTGATTTTTATATTTGAACTTATTCTCAAGATTACTCATTTTCTGTGCACTTGTGAACCTCTAACTTTGAGCTAGGAACTGTATTAACTCTAAGGAAAACATACTTCAGTAGGTTTTTGAGTATATGGATATCTTAAATGAATTTTAAATATTGTTAGCCTTTTCTTATTAAAAATAATTTGGTATCAGTGGGAACATTAATTTGTTATCTGGAGTCTTTTAATTGGAGTACCATAACATGTGGCCTGGTTAAAGATTCTAAGTGGTTTTAATTGCAGAATTTTGAGAAGTTTTTAAAAAAATGATAGCCTTATTAATTCATTATGAATACATTACAATCCTTATGCATTTTCAACAGCATTTTTCTGTTGGTTATAAGAAAAATTTTTGTTTGGGGTAGAGTACGTATTTTTGTTCATTTAGGTAGTTGGTTTGGTTGCTAAGAGTCTTTGATGAACATGTTTAGAAATAGGGGCTATTCATTGTTTATTACATGTGGTTTTACATAGGCCATTTTTCTTTTCTCTTCAGAATTAAAAAACACATCTGGCCTAATGTTCCAGATCCTTCAAAAAGTCATATTGCCCAGTGGTCACCTCACACTCCTCCAAGGGTAAGAGAAAATGCTTTTGAGTTGTTTACAGACATGTTAGTATATATATTATTTACAAATGTACCAAAAGATATACAAACTGAATCAAAAAGTAAATGAAAATAGTACATAAATGAAAATTTTAATCAAAATATGTTTGACACATTTTAGAGGTTTATCACCATCATAGCATATTTGTTCTGATGTTTTCAATTCTGTTTAGTAAACATTACAGATGTTTAGTTGAACCTGCAAACTGTGAACTTAAGGTGCTAAAACTGCTATGTGATGCTGTCTCAAAGCAGGCATTTTGGATTGAATATTACAGCCAAGGTCAAAAGCCTATCATTTTAACAGTGATGAAATGATCTGGGAACCTACACTAAACTCTGAATTTTAAATATGCCCCAAAGGGGAAGTTGTTTTATTTATTATCCTCCGATAGTCCTTAAAGTTTATATTAACAGATTAAAATGTGTTTTATATTTTTATATTTCACGATATCTCCATTCTTCAGGTTTGATTTTCTTAATATTTTCTAGTTTTCTGTCCAGTTAATCCTAGGCTGCCTAGTCTAGGCATGAAATATTAAATACTATTTGTAGACTATTAGCTTATCAAAATGTAACACCAACAATATTGATTTAGACTACTTAGACTCATTTTACAGTATCTGCATTTTGGGTGGTTGACATTGACTTAGTGATGTAATATGGGTCATTTCTGTACCACTAAAAGTTACTGGGAAGTTTCAGAGATGCATTATTTCTGTGGCTTTAACAAATATTTGCCATATATATCTGAGAGTTTCTAAATGAACATATCCCATAAATAATAAATTTTCTCTCTTTCTTAGCACAATTTTAATTCAAAAGATCAAATGTATTCAGATGGCAATTTCACTGATGTAAGTGTTGTGGAAATAGAAGCGAATGATAAAAAGCCTTTTCCAGAAGATCTGAAATCACTGGACCTATTCAAAAAGGAAAAAATTAATACCGAAGGACACAGCAGTGGTATTGGGGGGTCTTCATGCATGTCATCTTCTAGGCCAAGCATTTCTAGCAGTGATGAAAATGAGTCTTCACAAAACACTTCAAGCACTGTCCAGTATTCTACTGTGGTACACAGTGGCTACAGACACCAAGTTCCATCAGTCCAAGTCTTCTCAAGATCCGAGTCCACCCAGCCCTTGTTAGATTCAGAGGAGCGGCCAGAAGATCTTCAATTAGTAGATCATGTAGATGGTGGTGGCGTTTTGCCCAGGCAACAGTACTTCAAACAGAACTGCAGTCAGCATGAATCCAGTCCAGATACTTCACATTTTGAAAGGTCAAAGCAAGTTTCATCAGTCAATGAGGAAGATTTTGTCAGACTTAAACAACAGATTTCAGATCATATTTCACAATCCTGTGGATCTGGGCAAATGAAAATGTTTCAGGAAGTTTCTGCAGCAGATGCTTTTGGTCCAGGTACTGAGGGACAAGCAGAAAGATTTGAAACAGTTGGGATGGAGGCTGCGATTGATGAAGGAATGCCTAAAAGTTACTTACCACAGACTGTACGGCAAGGCGGCTACATGCCTCAGTGAAGGACTGGCGGTTCCTGTTACACTTCAGCAGTACCTGTAAGAGTAAAGCCAAAACTATTTTATCTGTGAATTCAGATTTTAAAGTCTTCACTCTGTGAAGATGATCATTTGCCCTTAAGGACAAAAATGAACTGAACTTTTACATGAGCTATTTCCGTTCCAGAATATCTGGGATTCTACTTTAAGCACTACATAAACTGACTTTATCCTCAGACTAGCTAAATAATTTTGTGCTATTTCAGGATGTTTGCACTGAAGAAAAATAGAAAGCTTACCTGAAATTTATAAAGTAAAACTTTTTGTTTTGCTACATAGAAAACAAAGTATTTAAATAAGAAGCAGGAATATACTTAGCACAGGTATACTGATTTTGATTAGAATAGTCATCAAAGTGGCTTAGGGACAGTTAATATAAAAGATTAGAGGAGCAAGGTCTAGATCATCTACTTCAGCTAAAGTAACTTAAAAAGAGGTCCATAGGCCAAAACTATATAAGCCCCATTTTCATAATCTGATAAAAAAAAAGGAGTAGCCTCTCGTGTATATCAATGTACACAATATTCTGTAGGTCCCTTCTGATGGTAGTGATGCTGCCAGTTTATTACTGGAGAAAAGGAATTCTAGAGTTTTAACTTGGCAGATTACATTTTTTATTAATCAATAATCAGTAATCTCACTAGTTTCAAAAATTTGCTTATTATTGACAGCTTCTTTAAAGATCCATTTTACAAACTCAACAGAGTGCCATGACAAGAGCTAAGAGTCCCCCAAACTATCTCAAGCATTTAAAAAATTGCCATTTTTAAAGGCTTAAATTGTTAATGTTTATATATAAACATCATTGACCTTTCTTAAGTCTTCAGAGAACTGGGTAGATGAAGCACTTTATTCAGTATATATCTTTAGCTTAAATTGTGTTTTGAGTATTTTTTTTTTTTAAGTAGGCAAAGATTAAATTTTTTTTTAGTAAATGTTTGAAGCAAACTAAGAGGTCTTGGGCCATGTTTACCAAAACAAAATAGAACCCTCAAAAATGTACATCTTGATCTTAGCAATTACCCTTATTGTAGAGACACTTAATAAAGAGGTGGTATTTTAATATCTGCAGTTCTGAGGTAGGGTGGAACTTAGTTCTACATTGTGATTTAGGCATTTTTTAAACCTTTTTTCTTCAGGGAAAAAGTGGCCCAGGCCTTGAGTTTAGTGCTGAAGCCACTAGTGTGCTTATGCTGTCCCCTAATCACCACATGTGACATGAAGGCCAGGCTAAATATAGGGGCTAAGAAAGTAAGAGGAAATTAACAAGCTTATTAGTGATTGACTACTGCTATCAAGTTAATTCAGAGGAACCAGGTTTTTCTGCCATATTTAAGTTACAAAAACCAGGCAGGCTTAGAATAGTTTCTGGAGGTTATTGGAGAATAAAAAGCTACGAAAACTTGGTATACATTTATAATTGAAATATAATTACACTTTTTACTCTCAGAATATTATTCACATTAGAATTCCTGTTTATCTTTTATATTCTTACATTTATATAATGCCTGATCCTTTCAAAGTTCTTTCACATACATGATCTTCTTTATGAAACAAAGTAGATGCTTTATTCTGTTATATCCAGTTTCTCACTTCAGGCCAAAGTTGATTAATAGAATGACGAATTCAAAGTAGATGAGGAAAATCAGGCACAGAGAAGTATAGTGATAGAGAGACCCAAATTCACACAAAAAGATAATGGCATCGCCACAGTTTAAATTGATCATCAAAGGCTGGGCTGGATTTGTCTTGCTATGTGTGTCAGGAAATTTATACCTTTTCCATTTTCTTAAAATAAGTCACATGATTATAATGTTCAGCTGCAACTTTTCTCATAACACAGTGTCATGAAGAATATTGTAGCGTGAAGTTTGTACATTTCAGGATCAGTTTACAGCGTGAACTCATGATCCAAGGAAATGAGAACAGAGGATCATTGAAGGCCATGATAGAAACAAATTTGCATGTTGAAGCCTGTATAAAACATGGTACAGTGAGTGAATGCCCCATCCCCAAGAGCACTTTATATATATTAAACGGATATATGATTACTGTGCAAAAATTCATTCTGGAAATGAATATATATTTTAGCACTAATATGTAACATACATTTTCTGCCCTAAGGAGAAAATAAATCATAAAACTTGTTTTACATTCAAAATTACTTTCCCGAGCATGTCTTAGAATAATGTATGATGCATGTAAATTGTATTTTAGGTAGGCAAAGAAATCTGGTTTATTGATATAAAAACTAGTCTAATAAAGTTAGTGGCTCACTTTAAATCTTCAGTGTCTAAAGTGTTGATTAAAGTAATACTACTAGCACATCAGTTTTGTGGACAAAACTAGTTCACTTACTGCTTCTGCAGTTGCTCCCTTTAGGGTTAAAAAAAAAAAGGACCCAAATGTCACATGTATTGATATTATAATTGATATTGTAATGTCAGTTATGGTGTCTGTGGTATCCTACTCTGATCTCAAAGGGATAATACTGAATAATTACTAGAAAACTTAAAACTTCACACTTTGTACCATTAAAACCTAGAATTTTAATCCTTTTTTTAGTATGGATTAATCAGCACTCGGGAACATACTCAACATTTGAGTAGCAGCAGGGGAAAAAAGCAATGTTAATATCTCTTCTCTACCTGATTGTTCATTTAATTTCAGCCTTATTCCTTGATAAGGGATTTTACCACATGAAGTCATCGAATGACCCTAGCTCTTAATGTGAAGTTAAAGATTAGTTAAGTATACTTACAAAACATTTATTAAAGCTAATATTTAAAGTAGAGCATCTAGTTTGAGAAATGGAAATCAGACAATTAAAAATGTCTTTTTTCTACCCACTTAACTAGTTAAAACCATGACATGCAAATGTAGAAGTAGAATAATCGTATAGAATTCCCTAAAATATTTCTGTTTACTGACATATCAATCAAGTAAATCAAGCAGGAGAGATCGTCCTTCATTCTGCTGTAGTCCACATCATTCTAATTTTGCTCAGTAGTTATTAAGAGCATATTCCTAAACCAAATACTTCTGTTTCGATGGAGTTTTATTTTGTTGAGATGAGTAAAATATCAAAGTTACAAGCTACATAAGACAAAAGCTCAATTGTCCAAAAAAAATTTACCAGGATAGCTTTCTATTATAGGTATTGTTAGATTATATTACTCAGATAAGATTACTTTCTAAAAAAATGTTTATACTTTACTGTAAATTAAAAGAATATGGAGTAATAAAATGGCAAGTGTTTTAGGGTTAGCCTAAAATTGGGCATTGTCATAGATTTTAAAGAAGGTCTGAACTAGCAGGCATACAGTCTAATTCTTCTTTGGAATGGTCCTTGGCAGCAGTTTCTTTTCAAACTTAAACAGAATTCAGACAGATAAAAGTCAAAACAAAACTTTACAAAGCCAAATATATTATCTTTTGCATTAATCTGTTTTTTCCATCATACATGCTACTAGTATGTGCATCAGCATGATAGTCTCATATACATTGCATTAAAAAATAAAAGGTGGCCGCACAGGGTGAACTCTTCTGTTACTCATTTGTTCCTTTTTTTTTTTTTTTTTTTTTTTTTTGAGTTTTGGTCTTGTTGCCCAGGGTGGCCTGCAATGGCACGACCTCGGCTCACCACGACCTTCTACCTCCTGGGTTCAGGCAATTCTCCTGCCTCAGCCTCCCAAGTAGCTGGGATTACAGACATGCGCCACCACGCCTAGCTAATTTTGTATTTTTAGTAGAGATAGGGGTTTCACCATGTTGGTCAGGCTAGTCTCGAACTCCTGACCTCAGGTGATCTGCCCACCTTGGCCTCCCAAAGTGCTGGGATTACAGGCGTGAGCTACCTTGCCTGGCCTGCTCCTAAAGGGCTTTTTTTCAGTCAGTATGCAAACTGGTTAGTTTAACTTCATTACCCATTTTATTAAAGTTGATGGATCATGATGAGATGCGTTTAAGGCCAAAAGTGATAGATGTTTTTTTATCTCTTGAACACCAGCTTTGTCTGAATGATAACTACAGGTTTCAAGTGCTGGTACATTAATACCATAATGTGATGTGTCAGAAACAAAGGGATATTTTAAAGGTAGATATTTGAAAATTCTCTAGTTTCGATGTATGCGTGTATTGATTATACTCTAAAAATGTGCAATTTGCTAGTAGGACAATGCAGTGATTAGCATTAGGTATGTCTCTTTTTTATATTCTAGCTATGTCCCATTTTCTTCTAAGTGCAATCCTTTCATGTTCATTTGCTGTGTTACCCCATCTACTCTAACTTCATTTGGAAGGCTTGTCTAGAGTATAGTATGTATTTTTACCTTTGCAGTGAATTGCATGTGCTAATTGTAACCACAGCTATCATTTTTACATTGACATAACTCCAAATGTTACCTTAAGTGTTCTATTATATATCAGCTCTAATCCTTTAAGTAAATTTTAATAAATTCTTGTTCAGAATTTTTTTTCTGTATGTGGTTACTATCATCCGACTATGCATATTTGTAACAGTATTTATCTTTTGTGGTGTTAGGTAAATAAGCATCTTAGTGTAAACCAGGTGTTTCTTGTGGGTTTTGTGACTTTTTAAATGTTTGACATAATGGAATAGGATTTAAAAGAAAACCAATACATTATCTTGGCCTTAATAACATAGAATGGAGATAGCAGATTTATTTACCGGTTTTCCAGATTTACTATTCAATAGCTGAGGTCTGAAATCCCAGCATCCTACGTCCCAATGGACTTGTTAAAAAAAGAAACCTACTCGGTTGTCAAGGGCCCAAGTATGGAGGTGCTGCGCCATCTTGTGGCCTGTCTATGCCCACCCCACTCTGCTACAGTCTCCATCCTTGTTGTGGTAAGACTGAAGCAGATTGATACCTGGCATCCTCCTGCTCCCTCTTGAGGTTACTAAGTAGTATGTGAAACTAATCAGTCAGCAAGTCCACCTGGAAGGAAAAGAAAATCTCAACTATTAGATTTACGTGCCTTCACATTGTGATTTTGTCTAAAAAAATGCAGTGAGTCAAAAAGCCCGCAAGCCAGCCAACATTAAGTCCTTCACATACATACCAGAGTTTATAGAAATAACCTATCACCTTTGGGCTATGTGCTCCTTTGTTTAAAATCTTCTATTTGGTTATGGCTTGTGTAGGCTCAAGCCTGATTCCTTTAAGGAAAATATATCATCTTATTTTAATTTGTGTGATGGATACAGTCCATTCTGCTTTGGAAAAGATTATGTAACTCCTTTAGAGCATTCTCTTTTCCTAGCCCAAAGACAGAGAAACAATTTTCTTGTTCAGGATTGCTTAACTTTCCATTTATGTTTTTTTTTTAATACAAACTTCTATACTTTAAAATATGAAACATATTATAACTATGTATAAGCAATTTGATACTTAAGTCCAGTGCTTGGGCTAGTTAATGGAGTGAACAGAATATGAGCAAAGAGGAGCTGAGGTAGAAGAAGAATGTGTGAAAGCAGCAGGAAGCTCAGCCAACTCAGAATCAGGGTGAACAGCTCGAGTCCCTGTTGCTGCTGATTGGAGTTGGCTCTTGGACAACCTAGAAAGACCATGGAAAGGCTACTTGGGTTCTCCGTAGCTTAAAAATTGTCTCCATCAAGGGAGGAAAATCGACTTTTCAACTCAAAATTCAATATTTATTTTTAAATATAGCTATTTTCCCCAACTGCTGAAGATTTTCAACAGATGTGAAGCCAGAGCTTAGTTTTAGAAACCTGTGGATATTCAAACCTCATTTATTTATTAATTATGCACAACACACAGCAGGATATTTATGTATTTGGTATTTTTAGTAGAGATGGGATTTCACCATGTTGGTCAGGCTGGTCTCGAACTTCTGACCTCGTGATCCACCCACCTCGGACTCCCAAAGTGCTGGGATTACAGGCGTGAGCCACTGCGCCCAGCCCAAACCTGATCCTTTTTATTTTCTGTAACTATGGGTATGTCATTTTACATGTCAAAAAAGTTTATCTAGAATTGTCATTTCTCATTTTTTAGCTTTTAGTGAGAATTATCTACTCAAATGACTTTTTATCTAAACATCTGTGCATTCTGTATGAAATTGGAGTCTTTCTGGGATAACATGGTGAGATAGATGGTGGTAATCCACACATGCAAAAATAAAACTCAAAAAAAAAAAAAAAAAACCACAGGTAAAATATTTCTCTCTTCAACTGTCTCATTAGCCCTGGCTGTGGATATTCCTTCTGAGACAGACTAGCCAGAGTAATTCAGAGTAATTTAATGGCCACAAGTGGTTTATCCGCCAGAGTACTGGTTGAAACTCTGAATGAGATGGCCTGTTGACTAGAAGTCTTATACCTCAATCCAGGCCCACTTTCCTAGAACACTCTTCACTTAGTAACAGGTCCAAGACACAACTATTAAGTATACATCTGGGTCCTGTCCCTGTAGGAGAAGGTTTTCCCTGCAGTCTTGCCCATAGCCAGAAAGAGCCTGTTGACTAATGATGGCTTTTAAATTCATTCGTAAGAAATTCTCGGAAATCGGTTCTATAAAGTTCCAGGAGAGGGAGAATATTTGCAAATGAATGGCATGAAGGAGAACATTTAAATAAAAAGGGATGGAGATTCTGACAATAGAAACCATCATTCTGCATAAGCATTCAGAGAATGAAAAGTCAGCCACTCTTCATGTCAGAGTCAGTGTGGATTTTGTCAGTTGTTCAATCCAGACATAGGAACACCAGGGCTATGTAGCCAGTGTCAGTGCCTAGGAAAGGACTCCCAAGAAACTTTTAACTGCCCACGGTGAGAGTCAAGACTAGACATTGTTGCTGGGGTGAGAGCCCACACCTCTTCAAACGAACCAGCAGATCTTTCTGATCACCTGCCAGGGGCCACACGCCGGAGCAGGGTGTCAAAGGTGAGCAAATACATGCTCTCTATGAAGTGTTTACTGTGGGTTATTAAATCCTTGGAAACTTATGAGGTAAATGCCAGCACCATTTACAAACACAGGCTCCAAGAGGTTAAGGTTGAAGAACTTGCCCAGGGTCATGTGGTGGACAAACAGTGGAGTTCCAACGCCAACCTGATCCCAAGTCCACATTCTTTGATGTGTAACCAATTGTGCCCAACCACTTCCAGCAAAATCCTTGATGATTGGCACGCCCAGGCTAACTCGTGGAGAATGCACACCTGCTTCCCAGACCCTTCTAACTCTTCTGAGGTTCTCTTACCCTTGTCATCTGCCTCCCCACCACCCTTGTTTGTGAATGTGGGGCACCTCGTGCCCTCGAACAGCCCCCCCGCAACTGCCTATCTTGAGGCGTCCTGAGCCTCGAGCCTAGAGCAGTGTTTCTCTTAATGCCCTCAAGGTTTACTCTGAGGCCGGCTCCCCACCTCCCACTAGCACATACATTTTGCTCTGACCCCATAGAGCAACACATAAAAAAGAGGTCATTGTGTCCCACTTTCCTGAGAATGCTCTCTCACAGGACCCCTAGAGTCTTATTCTTTTGGCCAAAGAAAGACTTCTCTAATGGTGGAAGCCAGCCCACAGCAGCTAGTGACAGGAGGATCTCGGGTCGGGGCCTTTCCTGGGTGCTCAGACCACGGTCCTGGCCCAGGTGGTTCTGTCCACAGACTTACCTGGCCCGCAACCTAGCGCAAGCCCCATCCCAGCCCGCTCACCTTCACAGCGCCACCGGCCATTCCTCTCCATCTCCTGCCACTCCCAGAGGGGGCCGCCTGCTGCTGCCTCGCTGCACTGACCTCATTCCCCACCTTTGCTTTCCGTCCTTTTGGGGCCTTGCTGGACCTTTCCAGGCCCCCAGCTCCACACTTTATTGTTTCCAGAACATACTGTTTCTTCTAACCTCCTAGCCCATGCTCATGATTTCCTCTCCTAGAGTGTTCTCCAGTCCCCAATCCGTGTTTAGCTGGGAAATTCTTACTGGTTCACCAAAAATCAGCTCAAATAGATACCCTCTTCAGGGAAATCTTCCATTCTCCTCATCTCTCCCTCCCGCTGAGTTAAGGGCCTTCTGTATCCTGACACCTACTGCTCAGCGCCTGGAGAGAGGGCTGTGGCTTAGTCCTTTCCAGGCCCAGCACAGTGCTTGGTGTAATACATGTTTGGCAGAGCTTGCTTATATGAAGAGGTAAGTGGGTAAATAAATAGGTTATTTTTAATTTAAAATAAGTGTTTAAAATGTCTCAAGTTTCATCTAATCCAGAGTTGCACAGTGCCACGGGCAGCCAGGAATCTGCCTTCCTTCCTACCTCCAATCTGGGATCATTTCTTGATTTCCATCCCACCCTGACCACAGGCAAGAGCTTTTTTTCCCTGCAAGAAAGAGTCTTGCTCTGCTGCCCAGGCTCAAGCAATCATCCCACCTCAGCCTCTCAAGTAGCTCAGACTATAGGCAGCACTGCCATGGCTGGCTAATTTTTCTTTTTTGTAGACACAGGGGCTCACTATGTCGCCTATGCTGGTCTCAAATGCCTGGTCTCAAGCCATTCTCCATCCTTAGCGCCTTCTAAAGTGCTGACTACAGGCATGAGCCACCATGCCTGGCAAGAGCTTTCATTTGAAGCAAAATATATACTCAATCCAAAAGCAAAACTTTAGAGAAAATTAAAGTCAGGATGGATCCTTACTAATCATTTTGTCCAAACTCCTCATCCTGGAGACAAGGAAAATGAGGTCCAGAGAAGAGAGGCCAGCAAATCTTCCCAGCAGCACAGGAGAAAGTGCTGGGTTTGTGGGTTACAAAAGGACAGCGCTGCCTTTGGGAAGTTACTGTCTATCGAGGAAGATGCAGTGAACACCCAGCATCAGGCTCCACCTTAAGAACACATCAGAAAGTGCAAACAGACTCAGGCCTCACAAACCAGGCTACGACTTACTGCCTGGCCAAACACCAGGTAGCCCCAAATCTAAAACAATCCCCCAATTCCTCAATGAGAAGATCCTAAGAAAAGTTTTTAGACAACTTAACTGTATAAGCTTTATAGATGTTGATTAGTCAGATGTCTGCCTATGGTCCGTATTTTAAATAAGATGGCATGGGCTGGGCGCAGTGGCTCATGCCTGTAACTCCAGCACTTTGGGAGGCTGAGGCAAGAGGATCACGAGGTTAGGAGATGGAGACCATCCTGGCTAACACAGTGAAACCCTGTCTCTACTAAAAATACAAAAAATTAGCTGGGCATGGTGGCACACGCCTGTAGTCCCAGCTACTCAGGAGGCTGAGGCAGGTGAAGCGCTTGAACCCGGGAGGCGGAGGTTGCAGTGAGCCGAGATCATGCCACTGCACTCCAGCCTGGGTGACAGAGCAAGACTGCATCTCAAAAAAAATTTAAAAAAGATGTGGAACAATGCGGATATATAGAATTGATTTTTTCCATGCAACTCCTCACCTGCAATTGAACACTGAGGTCCTTCCTTGTCATTGCCAGATCCCCTTGTGAATCATCAGCACTGGTTTTGGGGGCTTGTTCCTATCATTTCCATCTAGTTGTGTGAGAGACAGCACATCTCTCACACATGATACTGTCACAGAAAACAGCATTAAAGCTGTAAGTATCCACTTTTAAGAGACTTTCCCCTTATCCCAATAATGTAACCTCTTACCATTTTGCTTTTTAAAATGGTCTTTAAAAGCCTTTATGCTGAAATCTAACATAGTTAATATTGAGATCACATCCCAGGAATAATGACTAAATCTCTATTCTATGACTTTGTCTCCTTTTATGCCCATTCCTATTGGTGATCTCCGTGTGCCTCCAAAAATTAAAAATTAACATTGGATGAGGTCATTTTGGTGAATGCGTCTTTCACAAACAGAACTTTTGTGTTTAAACAATGAAGAGGGGCCAAGCACGGTGACTCACGCCTGTAACCCCAGCACTTTCAGAGGCCAAGGTGGGCAGATCACTTGAGGTCAGGAGTTCAAGACCAGCCTGGCCAACATGGTAACCCATCTCTACTAAAAATACAAAAATTAGGCTGGGCGTGGTAACTCACACCTGTAATCCCAGCACTTTGGGAGGCCGAGGTGGGTGGTGCATGAGGTCAGGAGTTCGAGACCAGCCTGGACAAGACGGTGAAACCCTGTCTCTACTAAAAATACAAAAATTAGCTGGGCACAGTGGTGGGTGTCTATAATCCCAGCTCCTTGAGGGGCTGAGGCAGGAGAATTGCTTGAACCTGGGAGGCGGAGGTTGCAGTGAGCCAAGATCACACCACTGCACTCCAGCCTGGGGGACAGAGCGAGACTCTGCCTCAAACAAACAAACAAACAAAAAACAAAAATTAGCCAGGTGTGGTGGCAGGTGCCTGTAATCCCAGCTACTCAGGAGGCAGAAGCTGCAGTGAGCCAAGATCATGCCACTGCACTCCAGCCTGGGTGACAGGGTGAGGATCTGTCTCAGAAAAATAATAAAATAAATACATGAATAAATAAGAGAGAAAGTTTGATATGAGAAACTTTGTAAGTACTTTACTAAGGGACTCCCTCTCTTTGGGGGAAAGATTTTGTAGAAAATATTGAATGTTCAGGCGAAAAGCTATGCTCATCCAGGATGCCTTCCTGGAGGGAAAGCATCTTCTGTAGAATTTTGTCATGCAGGTATGAACTAGTGATGAGGAGAGCCAGCAGTGTGTGCCAACTGTTTTCAAATTAATGTTGCCTCAGTTCTCTGGGTCAGACTAAACTATAATTCTTATTGTTACAATGAGACTTATATTTCAGGACTGGCCAGAAGAATTTTTGTTGACCTCTGAGCAACACCCAGATATTCCCTGCCCTCTTTCCAGCCCTTTGCCAAAGGTGTGACTTCAAGTAAGGGGGACCCCTCAGTCCTCATATCTCCATCGGTCCCAGCAGGGGCACAGATGCATTTATCTGCAATCCATGTTCAAGTGCCAGTGGGGAGGTAATCTTATACTTTTTCTACTCCCAGAACAGAAATGAATGCCCAAGGTGGCACCTAATCATAGACCTCTGCCCTTAATTGAGACAGGTTTAAAACAG